>APFE031398926.1:183696-211186 GCA_000404065.3 Pinus taeda
AGTAATGACACGTAGAACACATTATGAATTCGTAGGTGGCCTGGCAGAGTGAGTTGATACGCTATAGGCCCAACTCTTTCCAAAATACGAAAAGGTCCACAGTAATGGGGAGCTAACTTTGTACATCCCCCCATTTTAAATAGCTTTTCCTAGGATCTATTCTTACGTTTACATGATACCCCACTCCAAACTCCCTATAGGTTCTTTTTTTATCAGTGTACGCTTTATGCATATCCTAGGCAACTTTTAAATTCTGGCCTACCTTCTTTACTGTCTGTTCCATTTCTATCAGCATGTCAAGTCCTAAAATTAATTTATCTTTAGGATTACTCCAATTTTTCAGAGTTCGACACTTCTTCCCATACAGTACTTCAAAGGGACTCATTTTGAGGGATTCATGGTAGTTGTTATTATAGGAAAATTCTACTAAGTGGAAGTATTCCTCCCATTTAGCAAGTCGTTGCATTGCGTACATTTGAAGCATGTCTTCTAATACTTTGTTCACTCGTTCAGTCTACCCATTTTTTTGTGGGTGATAGCAGTGTTGAACTGAATTTGAGTTCCCAAACCTATAAATAAAGCTTTCCAGAAAACATAGGTGAACTTAACATCTCTATCAAATATTACTACTTTGGGTAACCCATGTAATTTTAAAAATGTCCTTCATGACTATATTAGCAATTTCCATGGATTTATAAGTAGACTTAACAAGGATAAAATGAGTCGTTTTGCTTAACTTGTACACTACTACCATAATAGAATCGTTTTTCCTTCTAGATCTAGGGAGTCCAGTTATGAAATTCAATGTAATTGTGTTCCATTTCCATTCAGGAATAGGGAGTGGGTGCAATAGACCAGTCGAGTGATGGTGTTCTTCTTTAACCTGTTGACACTCTAAACATTTAGCCAAATAGTCTACAATATCTTTTGCATCACAGGCCAAAAATAATTCTTTTTTATTGCTGAAAACAACTTTTGATAACCTAGATGTGCCATATATGGGTTTTTGTGAAATTTGTCCAGCAGGTATTGTTTTATAGCTTTTTGATTTGGCACAAATATTCTCCCTCTAAAAGCCAACATTTGATCACAATTTATGCCATAGTCACCCTGCTTACCCAAATTTACTGTTTTCTTAGGTTGCTGCCAAAGAAAATCATATTCAGGATCCTTCATAGTTGCTTCTTTAATTTGACTCAAAAGCTTACTTTCCACCTTACTGAATCTCATAGATGTGATGCACCTTCCAGATTAAAGCATCCACCACACAGTTCTCCTTCCCCTTTAAGTGCTTGATATCAAAATCAAATTTGCTTAGGAAGGCTATCCATCTTGCCTATCGAGCATTTAAGTTTGGTTGTTTGAAGAAATAGGTCAAACTACTGTGATCTGTCATTAGAAGGAATTTCTTTCCTAATAGGTAGTGTCGCCACATTTTCAAGGCGTGGACCACAGTTGTTAATTCTAAGTCATAAGCTGAATATATTTGCTCGTGATCTTTAAGCTTTTGAGATTCATAATCACTCTCTCATTCTGCATCAACACACCTCCAACCCCTTCTTGGCAGGCATCTGTGCATACTGTGAATTCCTTCTCTTGGTCTGTTATTCCTAATACAAGGGTCGTGGTTAACAATTGTTTCAACAGTTTAAAGTTGCACTGACATTCCTCTGTCTAGAAAAATGATTTTCCCTTTTTCTATAGAGAAGTGATAGGATATGAAATTTTTGAAAACCATTTTATAAATCGTGGGTAATAACCGGCCAAGCCCATAAAAGATCTGATATTGGTTACATTTTTGGGAACTGACCAATTCATGATGGTTCTAATCTTCTCCGGATATACTACTTACCCTCATAGGATATAATGTGACCTAAATACTGAATCTAATTTTTATAAAAAAAAACGCATTTACTTTATTTGGCGTACAATTGATTTCCCCTTAGGACTTGAAGTACAATTCGAAGGTGTTCTTGGTGTTCTTTCAAGTTTTTAGACTAAATTAGTATATCATCAATGAATAGTAGAACAAATTTATCCAAATAAGAATGAATAATTCCATTCTTCAGACTCATAAAAGTTTATGGTGCATTGGTGAGTCTGAAAGGCAATACAATGAATTCGTAATGCCCGTAACGCATTCTAAATGTTGTCTTGCAGACATATTTTTATTTTACTCTGATTTGATGATAACCTGACTGTAGGTCTATTTTGGAGAAGATAGTGGCTCCCTTCACTTGGTCAAACAAATCATCTATTCTTAGAAGTGGATACTTATTTTTTATAATCAACTTATTAAGTTGTTTATAATCAATACACAGTCATAGGGTGTCATCCTTTTTCCTTACAAATAACACAAGCGCCCCCAAAAGTGGCACACTTGGGTGAATGTACCCTTTATCCAACAGTTCTTGCAATTTCTCTTGAGTTCAGTTAACTCAGGTGTGCTCATTCAATAAGGAGCTTTCAATATCAGAGCAACTCCTGGTATTAATTCTATGGTAAATTCGATATCTCTTTTTGGCGGTAATCCTGGTATCTCCTCAGGAAAAATGTCTACAAATTCTTGAATAACAGGTATATCTCTCAAGGTGGTTGTTTTTTCTTTGGAAATTGTGTAACCAACTTGTACAACATACACTTGACAGCATTTTCGAATACATTTACTTAACTGGTTAGCAGTAATAGGACGTAATTATATTAATTCTATGGTAAATTCAATATCTCTTTTTGGCGGTAATCCTGGTATCTCCTCAGGAAAAAAGTCTACAAATTCTTGAATAACAGGTATATCTCTCAAGGTGGTTGTTTTTTCTTTGGAAATTGTGTAACCAACTTGTACAGCATACACTTGACATCATTTTCGAATACATTTACTTAACTAGTTAGCAGTAATAGGACGTAATTTAATAGTCTTTCGAATTCCCTGAATTTCTTGTCTAACCCCTCCATATGAGAGGTAGTTTATCGACTTATCCTTACATTCCATTCCTATCAGTACATCACATGACCCTAAGGGTAACATATTTAAATTTACCCTTAATGGCTACCCAGCTATTTCTAACATATTGTTTTCTAATTTAGCATAAACCCTACGCTTGGCCCAGTGGCTAGCTGGACCAACCAAGGGGTTTTAAACTTGGCAGAGTTTAAGTGACATAATTCAACTATCCTAGGACTAATATAACTCAAACTTGCTCCTGGGTCAATTAGAATGGATACAGGATTATTAGCAATTTTATCTTCAAACTCCAACATAGAATTTTGATACTTGACTTAGTTATCCTCCAAGCCTGTGTTTATTCGAGGAATGCTTCGGGCCAAATCTCCAACTGTAAAAGCTTCCTGAACGTTTTCCACTTGTCCTGATCTAGTATCGTGGGGGCAGTTTTTGTAATAATGGGGTTCCCCACAACCCCAACATTGCATCGATGGCCTCTGTTGTTGGTTTCCCTCAGGTTTGCTAGAGACTTCTGTAGCTTGAATTTCAATCAGTTGTCTTGGTTTCGCCTTATTTTTCCTCGACATTCCATTTAAGGTTTTCTAAACATATTTATGGGATTTCCAAGTTTTTCATTTTTAGGACTGAAGGCACTCTTCTACCCCTTTTTTTCCATCCATCCTTTGTTACCTTCTCCTTTTCTCTTCATTTGTTGATAGCATATTCTAGCCTTTTGTATAGATTCGTCTATGGTTTTTGGACTGTCAAGATCTATTCTCTCCTTCATGAAAGCTGGAAAACTATTAACAAATTGTTGCACTTTAGCTTTTTCCTCACGTATATAAGGTACATACCTTAATAGTGACGTGAGTTTAGTCACAAACTCATCCATAGTTTGTTGCCCCAATCTAAGATCATGGAATTCTTTGGCTTTGTCGTCATAAAATCATTTAGTAAGGTATTTGTCCTTAAAATACTTTTGAAACTGCTCCCATGTGACTTCTTGTTCATCCACCCCCCGTACTATTTTGATTTCCTCCCACCACAAGGTATCTTTTCCCTACAGCTAGAAAATGGTGAATCTGGATTTTAGATTATCTTCGTATTCATAGATCTGAAAGTACTTGGTCTTGTTAATTATCCAGGCTTCAACAGTTTCTTCTTTTTCTCTGTCATACATCAGGGGTTTGATATTTTTTAATTCTACCAATAATTCAGTTTTATGTCTCTTATTACCTTTAGCACCTGATACATTTTCTGACCCTTCTTCATTCTCTAACCGGAAATATTTTTCTCTTTGTTGGTGTTCTTCGTTTATATTCTCCTCCTCCCAACTAGGAGTTGGATTCCTTTGGTTCTATTTCTCAGAAAGACTCTTCAATATTCTTTCTTGTTTGAGTCTTAATCTTTCATTATCTTCCCTCATATTTTCCATTTCATCTCAAAGTTTGTTTCACAGTTTCTAGTAGCATTGCATCTGTATTACTATGGGTGCCTTCTCCTAACTGCACCCATACCTCCGGATTACTTCCCATATGTGATGTAAATTCTGTTCTGGTGGCCACTCTTCGTAATGTTGTAGATGACGCTCCTATGCACATGCTCTTCTCACCTCTGTGAAACACAAATTTTTTGTTAACGGTATTTTCCTTAGGGCCACAAAGTTGAAACTTGGGCTCTGATACCACTTGTAACACATCTACCCACATTAACATAGTAAAAAAATATATTATGAATATCATTTATTCAATTCAATGAGTCATCAATTATTAAAAGGTATGTGAGTACCTAATCTTAGCTCCCCGTCTCACTTAACGTTAATGATCTTTATAAACAGATCTTTCCTCGAAATTTGGTTACCACTTGATGGTTGGGTTCATAATTGCACTAGTTATAGTTTTATTAACTCATGGCTCTAACCCACGCTATAATTTTGAATGGTTCTTGATCCCAAGATACCAACCTCCAGTTGTCCATGATCTCAACAATCCGAATGGAAGTCCTGTCACCGTCAATCTGGGGAAGAGGTTCTCAATGGCTTGGATTCGTTTTCTCTGCATAAGTGTACCTACCCGCCAAGTATTCGAGTTTTGTTGTCATTTTTTCCATTTCTTTTGTAGAAAGTCTAGCTCTACTCACCCCTATGTTGCAGTTCTTACAAGACCATTGTTACGGTCATGCTCAGGTAAACTGGAGTATTTTTGCTATCATAGATTTCACAGGTTCATAGGTGAAGGGTATTCTCTTTGCAATGCATCTTTTTTTCTCCTTCATAGCCCGACTTTGCTGCTGCAGACGATGATGGTCACCACTTATTCTCTTTATTATGCTCAGAGGCAGCTCACATTGTCAACCAGATACCTCTTCCGCCATTTGGATGGTTCTCTAGGTCTAGGCTTTGTTCCTATTGTAGGTTCTTCCCCTCGAGAAGTTCTACCCAGTGAAAGGATCCTCCATTGCAGGCAACTGGTTCAGGTAAGTTCTTCCCAAAGTATTCTTAGCTTGGGTTAACATTTATTTATCTGTTATGAATATATATAAACATGTCTAAGAAGAAATACCTTTGATGTAAGGGAGGAGTCATATTCCCATGCGGCTCTCCAAAGGACAACCTTCAAGGTATCAACATTTGTCTCTGCCCCACTACACAGGTTGGCCAAACCTCTTTTTAATTTCTGGGAAGTTTGGTAGTTTGTTATCTAAAATCCTTGAGGGTTTACTCCTATCCATTCGAATACTTTCCCTATATAGGTTTGTTGTATAAACTGTTGTTTTCTACTTAATTGTTGGATATGATGACCCTCAGGTGTGATGCTATATGTGTGTGTGTGTGTGTGTGTGTGTGTGTGTGTGTGTGTGTGTGTGTGTGTGTGTGTGTGTCGGCACTGTATCGTTTTGTTACTCTATCTATCGTTTTTGGTTCTGGTCACTTACAGACCGATGTTAAATTAGTTTATGTATTTATGTATATATATACATGGGTGACGATTGTTTACACTTCAGGGTTTGACAATGGTGGTCTTGCTTCCCAATTACTGTTTTTATGATGCTCAACCCTTAATGGTTTGCCGAAGATGGATTTAAATGTTTTAATCATCGAATTTATAATTTTCCCCAAATTGGGTAGCAAATTAAAATGTAACCATGTACTAAGGCTTCCTGTCAACTAGGTATTTGCGGACTGCCTACAGTTCTTTTTAAAATCATAGGCATTTGCTTTATTTTCTTCATGAGATCTGGAACAATCTGTTTCAATGGAAATCCTCGTTTCTGTATTTTTAATAATGAAGCAGTGCATCCATAATTCAAAGGGACGGCCCTATGGCCACCCTGTTTCCATTTTATAGATTGATTATTCAATATATAACAATGTTAATATTAATATTTCTCTCTTAAGGTTTTCTATGTTTGTTTTTAATTGATTTGTTCCACTGAGGATGCATTATCATGTTTTCTAACACAATATCACTACCCTGAGTAGCCAATGTTTACTGTTTATTTATTTTGCTTAACATTTTACAGTTACTAAATTTATGTTATATTTCCTTTTGTAAGAAATCATTATTACATTAATAATATATTGTTGTCTAATGTCTGTGTTGGTACGAGTAACTCTTTATTCATTGGTATAAAGAATGTGTTTTCTAAAGCCCATTAGTCTTGTTTAAATCATTTCATACTTACAATGTTTATCGAAAAGAACTATCAAGGTTTATTTTACTTGCTTCTAGTATTGGCCACGACTTCAAGGAAATAGATTCAATCTTGTCATTTAATAAATAAATTATCACAACAAAGAGATGATATTGTATAATCATTGATCTTCACATAAAGGATTAGCATTGTACAAATAGTAGAAAGATAGGTTCTATTTTATTATGAGGATTTCTCATAAACTATTCCCATACAGTTTTCTCCCTATACCATAACCTGGTAAATCTAAAAACTACTTAATCTCTTAACTCTTCATAACTCTTTATCAATGCTTTCTATAGTAGCAATTTTTCCTTTTCTCAGATTCCATTGTTCTAAAATTATCAATTAACAAAATTGTAATATGTGCTCAGAATACTTATTTGCATTTTATTGAAGAAAACTCTAGGGCGATGACCACACCTCCTGCCAACGAGAATGGTTTGTTCACCGTTCTCCCCCCCCCCCCCCCCCCGGAGCTCTCCCAACTCCCAAAACAGTGGTTACGGTCAAGAGCTTCCTTTCAAGCTTAATCTAGGCACTCAGAGTCTTCCTAGACTCGGCCTGAATATTCTTATAGAGTATGATCTTTTCCACTGGTCTTTACCAAATCAGGAACTGAGCTCTTGTGCAACACATACCTTCAACCCAATTCTCCATTCTTAACTTTATGTAAATAAAAACACCAACCCCCTCCTCTTCCTTGGATCCTTTCTTTAAAAAAAGTCCCTTGGAGTATGGGGTAACTATTTCCTCCAACTGTTTCTTGGGAGTTAGGCACTCTTGTGGTCCCCTCAACTTTCCTCAAATAGAACATATTCTAGTAAATTCTTAATCACTTCTTTCAAATAAGAATTATAAGTAATTTTTAACTCACTTAGGTTCTTAACTAACAAAATAACTAGCTAACCTTCATAAGAGGCATTTGTTTAACAATTAAAATGTTTGTAAAAGACAGAAATTAAAACTGAAGTAACTGAGGGTGTTACACTTATATTTGGCAATGTTGGTTGAATAACACCTACGGGTTTTGTTCTAACGACTATCATGATTCTCAACAAGTGGTGTCAAAGCGTAGGTCACGAATTCGATACACACCTAGCTCACGTTAGGGGGGTTGTTGGACATTGGATAAACGAGAACCTGTGTGTTTCGTGACATGGACTAACCATCTCTCATGGATCCTTATCTTTGGCGATGTGATAATTGACTAACACCGACAGGTTCTAGTCTGCAATCATGATTCCCAACAATATAAATATTTTTTAGAGATTCAATTTACTTCACATAAAATTATTCAAAATAAATATTTATTGAAGTAAAATTATTAAAACAAATTTTATTGATAATTGGTTTAATAAAAATAAAAGGTAAATAACTAAATCATACAAAGTAAATGGTTTATTAATATAAATAGGATTAGAACACCATTATAAACAAGAAAAATCGTTGTATTAGAAATATAAGATTTCAAATCTTAAGGCTGAAAGTTTGGTGTTTATAAAAGTATTTTAATACTCCAAATAATCACAAATCCACATCTACAAAATGGGGATAATTTATTAAATTTAATGACAAAACTTTCTTGATAAAAGATATTATGTTTATAAAAATATTTATCGTACTCTTCCTTCCATAAAAACATTAATTAACATGATTAAAAATTACATAAAAATAAATTACCCAAAATTTAAATAAAAAAAGAGAAAATAAATTATATTTTTGGGATTAGATAGATTAGATCAATATCTTAAACTATCATTAATCAATTCTTTAATCCCTTAGCTATTTCTATTTCAATTTTTTCCATTAACATAAGAATTACATTAAAATAAATTACCCAATTTTCTTAGAAACAAAATTAGTTTTTTAAAATGTTTAAGGCTTAATAAAATAGATATTTAAACTATAAATTTTACTACCTTATCTACTTCAATTTCAATTACAATTTATAAAGTAATAAGTGCTGCAGGAGCATTAAGGCCTAGTCAGCAATGTGATAGCATGATCACATGTTGTGACTAACAAGGGGTTGGAAGATAAGGGATTAGTTAATTTTGTTTATTTAAATGTATGAGAGTGTTTATTTATTGTCAAATATGAGAAAAGGGCATAGTGGCTGATTGATCCTCTCTGTGTCGAGATCAGCCCAAATAGTTAGATTTATTTGGTTTGAATAGAATATGAGGGAATTGAAAGCTTGATTTAGCGTTTGTTTAGAAAAGAGTGGAGTTGAAGAGACTTTTTAGGAGAGAGTGAGAGATTTCTAGTTCTGAACCAGAATTGGTTCATGAATCCACTTTTGTATAAATTGTGATCTTTTTGTATAATCCAAAGGTTGGATAGGTTAGCGAGAGAGAAATTAGAGAGGTTAGATAGGTTAGATGTTCGAGAGAAGCCAGAGAGGAGAGAGTGAGGGTTTCAAGATTGAACCTGGGCCTTTTATTTATGTAATCGAGCCATAGGGACAAGATTCTATAAATTCATTATATTGGATAAATGATTGCGTGTGTGTGTAAATGGGTCATTTCTACTGAAATCCTTCACTTGTATTTGTTTAATTTTCCTGTGGGATAACTGAGGCATTCTGCTCTGTTTATTTTATGCATAAGTCATGCGTTGCAGCGATCAAAGGTAATTGGAGCTTTATTATTGGTAACAGTGTTTGAGCCGCTTAAAACCCAATCGTCGCTTCAAAAATATCATAGTTATCTATCGTATGGAGTAATGACAGTGAAGAAAAAAATATGGCAGAGAATGTGTTTATAACACAAAGTCTATTAAAACAAGCGAGAACAATATAAGAGGAAATAATTGCGAGAAGGAATCGTGGCTATTGAATCTATAAGATCAACGGACCAGATCTAATCGGGCCGGCGGAAGTCTTTGTGGATGGATCAGGCCCTAACGCTTTATAATCTCTGATAGCGAGATGGTGATGAAACGTGGACCATTGGATCATATACCTAATCAACAGTGGAAATCAAATTGTTGGTCGTATATCAGAGTAGTCAAGGGATAGTGCGATGGAACGCTGATAGGCCGATCAGCGATGTGCCGATAGTCGTTGGATCGGCGAATGAAATGGATGGAGGAGATTGAGTCAGGGATCGGAGGTGCCGATAATCGGAGGTCGAGTGATCGGAACAGTGCTGCAGAAAGGTCAGAAGGACGAACCCAACGATCGTTATAGATGCAGGTAAATAAATTTTGAGATCCGGATAAAGTGTTTCGGGCATGTTATTTCCCGTGTATCTTGTGTATTTCTTTTCTGGTCAAGTAAGAATGGATCTTTCTATTAACCGAAACAAGTGAATTACATATTTTACAAGGTAAACAAAACAACCTTGTGTTTACCAAAAAATGGTCCCTATGACCTAACTGAAGCGGAAATGGCTAAAAAAACATTTACAAACTTGGAACCAACCCCTCAAACGGGAGATAAGGCTAACACATGTAAAACACAGAAACCCGACCCACAACATACAGTCGAAACTCAAAAATATTACAAATGCTACCATAAAAAAATGGTGGGTCCGTAATCCGGTACAGAGCCCTCCCACTGTGCTTACCAAAACCCGATCACCAATTGGCCTAATGTCCTCCATCCAACTTATTCAATGATCAACGTATAACATTGAATTGAATAATCTCATCATTGAATCATTGTGTCGCCATTGATCCATGCAGTGATCAATGACCAGACAAACCTGCAACACTTCCAAAATTGGTCCTCATCCTCGGTCTTCCTCTGCTACTGTCAACCTTTCCCATTGCTCCATATCTTTGGCAGCCTGACAAAGGCAATCCTCAAACAATTTTCCTAGGGGTAACAACTCCCAGACATGTCGGGTGTCCCTTTCCTTATTAATCACTCCTTCGTTCGCCAAGCGGTCTACTACCATGTTAGCTTTTCTTTTCACATGGACAAAGCTTATAGTTTTGAAGGTTTGCAGGTAGGAGTAGATACGGTAAAAGACATGTGAGAGCCTCCAGTGTTTCGACACTTTATCCGGTGATGTTCCATTGCATATTTTCTTGGTCGCTCTAATAATCAATTCGGAATCTGCTTCAATGATGATATTATGTGAATCAGAATCCACCAATATTTCCAAGCATTTCTCTAGGGCCATGAGTTCCGCCATGTTATTAGTGGCCTTCCCCAAGTGGCCATGAAAGATCTTCTTTATTTTCCCATATTCATCTCTTATAACACCTCCAAAACCAGATAACCCTGGGTTGCCCTTAGATGCTCCATCTATATTGACCTTTAAGAAACCATATGGGGGAGGCTTCCAAATGTTTATATCTGCATTTATTTGGCTCACTCCCTTGATAATGCTCTTTGGGCTTATGGATTGAAGACCCAAATGTAGTAGAATACTCACATCTTGGGGTAGAGGAGGGTCGTTAGGAAGATTCCTCAACAGGCTATTGAATATATCTTTGAGCTGCCTTAAAATTTGGTCAATTATGTGTTGGGGCTTGCTTGCTTTGTTCTTGAAGATCCGACTATTGCACTCTTTCCAGACATCCCAGATGACAAAGCCTAGAACCAGGGTCCAGGCTCTATTAATAATTTCGTTCCCCGAGAATTTTTTCCTCTAGTTCTTCAAAGTGTTGGAGATGCTGAGTTTGTCCCTATCAGTATACCTAAAGATTGAGGCTGCCCAATCCCACACGATGTAGGTGAAAGGGCAAAGGTTAAGAAGGTGATCTATCATCTCTTCTTGTGTATTTCGATATATGTTGTCGCGGGGTTTTTTAAAGGAAAAAGATAACTAAAGAGTGGACCCAGTGAGACTTATGAATGTGGGCCTATATATTTTGAAGTCTGATGTGGAGGATTGGAGCGGGTTTTCTTGCATACTCCTTTATATTGCGATAGTGTTTTGTGGTCTCGGTTTAAAGGAAAGAAACAATAACGCTTCCAACAGAGATGTGTGAACATAATCTTTTGTCCAAGCTTCCGCTAGTTGTATATAAAGGGATTTGCCTTATGAGTGGGTTTCCTGTGTCATTTGTGGTATCAGAGCAGGTTAATGCTCTGTAAAGACTGGTTTAGAGATGAATTTTAAATTCCAGCATATGTATAATTGCACTGAAGTGAATTTGACATAGATGGGGATCAAACTACAAATAACACTGAGATTAGAATGGGGAAGCAGTGAACTTCTGAGGAAGACCTACTAAGAATGTTTAAATTTGATAATTTTGCAGATATTTGTTTGAATGTCTAAAGAACAACAAGGGATTGAAATTTCAAAGGAGAAGGTGTTTTCCTTTCAAGAACATGAAAATTCCATGTAAGTTGATGGAATGATTGATTTGATTTAAAAGGTAAATTGAAATGAAAGGTTTAGAAGTTAAAGCTAAATTAAAGAGTGGTTTGCTATGGCATTGAAAACATTTAAATGATTTAAATAATTTTGTGAAAACCGAGAATGATTAAGGATTGCTTAAAATATTGTTGAAGGCAATGATATTGATGATTGAAAGAATAGAGATTGGGTTTAACGAGAATGAAAGAAGAACCACTACAAGGAATGAATTTTAGAATTTGTAGAAGAAAAACAGGATTTGCTTGCAACCAGGTTATCAGGAGGAATTGATAGCATCTATCATGAATTGGTAAATATAATTGAAATTCAGATCTAACCTCAATTGATCTTGAAAGTTGAAGAGTCTATTATGAAAAGTAAAATGGGAAATAGTTGTTGGTTGTATGGAGTCTTTTGAATGGAAAGTCTAAATGAAATAGTGAACAGATGAACCCTTTGACAAAGATTTAACTGCTGGAATGGGAATCAGTTTTAAGACATGTTTGAAGGAAATATTGTAGGTTTGAAAGATACTTTGATGTATCTTGAGATAAGATTGTGCAGGTCAGTGGAAGCAGTGGAATTGTTGAATGGTGGAATGAGTTGTACCAGCATCATAGCATATGAGCTATGTAAAGAAGATAAAGCAAGATGAACTCTCAGATGAGTAAAGGTGACAATACCCAGCAATAAATGAATTTACTGAAGGAAAGAAGGAAGTGAGCAATTGAAGATGCATAGCCTAAAGCAAGGAGAATTCAAGTGGAGATGAGAACAACTTCCAACTGTGGTTGGGTAGAAGTTGTTGAGGCAGCTCCACAATTGTGATTGTGGAAGATAACAATTCCAGCAAGAGGAGTGCTAAGTAGAATTTTAGTCAGTGAAAGGTTCGAGGAAAGAACCAATAGATGCCAAAAGGCTAAACTCGGGAAAGTTTGGTGAGGCATGAAGGAAACTTGTTACAGGTGAAATGGAAAAAGTTAGTTGTAGCTCACTAGTGAACAAGGAAATTTCACCAGAGGAAGGAAAGGAATTGACTATTGATAGTTATGACAGGGAGACAAAGGATGGTCACAGACAGAGGGAAAAGAGTGCCGAAGTAGTTGGACTCAAAGGAATGAGTAAAGAAGAAAGGGGCATAGAGTTAATTGAGATGAAGGCAAAACTTAGTCACTTGGAGAAGTTGGTATTGAAAGGAATTAGAGAAAAATGGAAACAAGGATTTTATGTGGGAAGAAGAGTTAAATGGCCTGTCAGAGAATTGTTTGCTGAGAAATTAATACTTTGAACAGTTGAGAATGAAGGAATAGAATACATCTGTGAACCAAAGAAAGGATCTCTCCCTGGGGAAGGAGACAATGATGATAGTGATGAAGAACTGATCTATGCAGATCAGAATGAGAGGAATGTGTTGATAGCATCCTCACAGACAAGAGGGTTTCATATTTTTGGGATTAATTATTTTTGTGAATGTAAATTTGCAGGTATGCGGCCTAATGAATTTAAACCTGTGTATAAAAAGGTGAAAAAGGCAGAGGCAAGACAAACAAAAAAGGATATGCATAAGGACTTTCAAGACTTCAATTGGTGGAGGAAATTAAAAGGTATATCTAAAAGGTATATCTAAAAGGTTGTGTCTTCTTTTAGTGAAAACTTATTGGATCATATTTGAAGGAATTAGTATGGATAGAAGACCAATGGGAAATGGAAACAGGAAAGGAAACAAATGCATTGCAAACTTGTGGAGTGAAGAGAAGGAAAGCTGACACAGAGAACTTCGCTAAAGAAGTTAAGCCAAGGAAATCTTTGAAAGATCAAAGTCTTATCAGAGAAGGGAAGGAGGAATTGTTGTCTTATTTGGACAAACTGAGTGTTGGAAGAAATTATGTAGAACAGGAAGGTATTCTACAAACTTATGATGAATTTTCCAAGCATAGTCAGGAAGTTGCAGTCCCAGAAGTTTTCTTTGATGAGGAAGAAATCATAGATGTTGAGGAAGAATTTCTCAATAACTTAGTGAACTATCATAATAGTTTAGGGAAGCATGAGGAGATGATCACGGAGGCTTCAAATGAAGAGCCTTGTAATTTTGAAACTGACATGTTGTGTATGTTTTCAAGTTTGATAGGTGATGAACAACAATTGGACAATGTGCTTATGC
Source organism: Pinus taeda (assembly GCA_000404065.3). Classification (NCBI taxonomy): domain Eukaryota; kingdom Viridiplantae; phylum Streptophyta; class Pinopsida; order Pinales; family Pinaceae; genus Pinus; species Pinus taeda. Next base: position 197,813 of record APFE031398926.1, read on the forward strand.
ACATTGATGAAGAAGTGAGATTATTGGAAGAAATGGATGAAGCAGAAAGATATTTTGAACATGTATTTAATAATTTTGAGAATGATGGTATTGACAGGGAAATTGCCATGATTAAAGAAGCTAAAGATAAGCAAATGAAAGTTTGTGATGATAACTGGAATGAAATATCTTCAGTAGAGAATCAAAATGAAAGTATTATGGAAAATATGAAGGAATATAAGATGATGTTGACAGATATAGAAGTTCAGGAATTTTGTGATTTTAAAGAGGATTATTTTTATGAATCTGTAAACCATGAAGAAGCTTTGGAAAACCAAAATTTTGTTTTTGATGTAGGAGAATATGAAACAACATCATTTTGTTTCAATAGTATAAGTATAGAGGATGAAAAGATACTTCATAATGATATGCTCCAAGAAATCCTAGCTATTGAATTGTTGAATGATAATCTTGTGTTAGAACAAGGAACATTGTATAATGCAGAGGAAAGTATGGAAATGGAAATTGATGAAAATTTCATAACTTATGTAGAAGGATAGTATAAAGAGTTGATGGCAGAATTACCTATGAAGATTGGAAACCATAGTTATTTTGAATCTGACAATTGCGATGGAAATTCTGTTTTCTACAGGAAGGAGGAGTCATATGCAAATGACATGCTTATTGAATATGAAGGAATTTGTACTTTTCTGGGAAGGTTATTAGATGAACTTGATAACATAGAGGAAAGGATTATTTTTTATGATTATGAAAAAGAAGTTGTAGAATACAAACAACAGTTTGTAAATGACAGAGGCAAAGAAGATTTGGACAGAAATTTTATAATTTATATGGTAAAGGAGAATGTATAGCAGACAGATGTCAGTGGAGTTCAATTAAAGACAAATTGTAAAGAGGAAGTTGAGAAATTGTGGAAGATGAAATCAGATGAGAAGAGGGACAGCAAGGAAGAGAAATTAACAAGAGGAATTTGTATCAGAAAGGAAAGAGGACAGCAGCAACATAAGATTTGGAATCCTAGAAGAATAAAAGTGACAGTGGCAGAAGAATTGAATCAGCAGCATGATGAAAATGATGATCAGTTACAAAGTAAAGTTTGGGATACTAGATGATTAGCAGAAGAAACACATGACCAGGAGGTCATGGAAACTTTCAACTTTGGGAGTCTAATGCAAGAGTATTCAGGCCTAGTCAGCAATGTGATAACATGATCACATGTTGTCGCTGACAAGGGGTTGCAAGATAAGATATTAGTTAATTTTGTTTATTTAAATGTATGAGAATGTTTATTTATCGTCAAATATGAGAAAAGGGCATAGTGGCTGATTGATCCTCCCTATGTGGAGATCAAGCCAAACAGTTAGATTTATTTTGTTATGCTCTTGACCTGCGAGAAGATACCAGAATACCAAATATGTGAAGAAATATACCCAGAACACAGAACAATAAGAAATAACAGCATGTATTTTATTATTCATAAAGGAAAGCAATGTTCATTTGCTTCTTCGAGGGGGCAATCTCCAATAGAGTTGGGCTCAATTACACAATAAGACACAATACTCCTTGAGGGGAGGCTCTATCCTTTATATAGAATTCCTACATGAAATACCATGGTTCTTATTAATACCATCTATCTAATACCATGGCCCATTTGCAACTAACTTTGGTCCCTTCATTAAATGCGGGTCAACCACTTACAATTATTAATATGGGCTTTATTGACTCTTTACTTAAATATAACTATGACTCGACCCTATTACATAAATAAAGGGGTTAGCGTTGGACCCTAACATGCCCTCCCCCATAAAAATAGCCTTGTCCTCAAGGCTGAAGCTGCGGAAACTGCTAAAGGACAGTGGTCGGTTCCCAAGTCACATCTTTTGGAGAGATGTCTTTCCACTTGACGAGGACTTCCTTAATCGTGCGGTTGTGTAGGTGCCATTCTCGCATGTCAAGAACCTATTCAGGTTGGAGCCAGATTGAACCTCTTCATCCAATTCCGGTAGACTGGTTTGAATTCGGCAATGGTTCCCAATCACTTTCTTGAGGCATGAGACATGGAAGACTAGATGGATTTTTGCAGTGGGTGGCAAAGCTAGCTTGTAGGCTACTTCTCCGATGCAATGAAGTACTTGATATGATCCGTAGAATTTTAGAGATAATTTCTGACAACCATTTTCTTTGAGTGATATTTTCTTATATGGTTACAGCCTCAAAAATACATGATCCCCTTCTTGAAATTTGCATTCTAAACGATGTTGATCAGCCTGTTGCTTCATGCGGTTTTGAGCATGATGGAGATTTTCTTTGAGGTGGGCCAGCATGGTTGTGCGGTTCTGTAAGAGTTGATCCATTGCTTGTACCTTCAAGCATCCCTGGATATAAGAAGTAGGTGAAGGAGGGAGTTGACCATAAACTGCTTCATATGGAGTCATTTTGGTGGTGGCATGATAGTTAGTGTTATGCCACCATTCGGCTAGAGGTAACCACTATACCCATAGATGTTGCTTTTCTGAAGTGAAACACCTAAGGTAGGTCTCCAGACATTTGTTGACTAATTCAGTTTGACCATCAGTTTGGGGATGATAGGAAGTACTGAGTTGTAGTTGGGTACCTTGTAGCCTGAAGAGTTATTGCCAAAAGTTACTGGTGAAGATCGGGTCATGATCAGACACAATGGAAGTCGGCATGCCATGCAATTTGAAGATCTGGTCCATGAAAGAATGAGCCACCAAAGTCAATGTAAAAGGGTGGGGTAGGGCGCAAAAATGAGCATACTTAGAAAGTTTGTCCACAACCACCATGATGACTGACTTGTTGCCTGACTTTGGAAGACCATTAATGAAGTCCATAGAAACCTCCGTCCAGATTGAGGCTCGGATGGGCAATGGCTGTAATGTGCCTAGGGATTTGACTGTTTCTCCTTTGTGGCGCTGAAATACGTCACACTCAGCTACAAAAGTAAGAATGTCCTTTTTCATGCTTGTTCAAAAGAATGAACGTCGAGTGCGAGCATAAGTCTTTTGAAAACCTGAATGGCCTGTAGTGGGAGATGAGTGCAACTTTGCCAAAATGCGACCTTTGAGGGTGGATGTTGGTGATATCACAACTCTGTCCTTGCAGCGAAGAACCTCACCCTGCCAAGAGTAGCCCGCTGTGGAATTTGGATCCGCCTACAATTTATTAATGAGTTGAGAGAGAAAAGGATGTGAAAACCATTCCTTGCGAGCCTCTTCAATCCATTCTGGAAAGGGAAGGGAGATTTCGAGCAGGGTGCTTTCCTCCTCAAATTGGCATGATAATGCATCTGCTAAGACATTTTCGTGCCCTTTCTTTTAGATTATCTCATAATCATATCCCAACATTTTTGCGAGCCATTTGTTTTGTTGTGGCGAGGATAGGCGTTGCTCCAAAAAATATTTAAGGCTTTGATGGTTTGTGCAGATTTGGAAATGTCGCCCCAATAAGTATGGTTGCCAGGTATGTACTGCATGTAAGATGGCCATCATCTCCTTCTCATAGGTAGATTGTCCCAGATTTGTCCCACTTAGTTGTTGGCTGGTGAAGGCCAAGGTTTGACCTTCCTGCATTAAGACCACCCCAATACCTGTACCTGAAGCCTCACATTCAAACACAAAAGATTTGGTGAAGTCAGATAGTGCTAATATGGGAGTGGAACACATGGCATGTTTGAGAGCTATAAATGCCTATTGTGCTTCATCATTCCATAGAAATGACTTTTTCTTGAGAAGGTGAGTGAGGGGTCTAGCAATGTGACCATAATTGCGGACAAATTTGTAATAGTAGCCCATGAGACCCAAAACTTCTCTCAAGCTCTTCAAGTTATCTGGTTGAGGCCAATCCTGCATTGCCTGGATCTTTTTGGGGTCCACCTTGACACCTTCACGCCCCACAATGTGACCCAAATACTCAACTTTTTCCACGCCAAAAGAGCACTTGGACATCTTGAAAAATAATTTATGCTTCCGAAGCAGTTGCAAGAGCAAATCTACATGCTCAAGATGTGTAGCCCAGGTGCCACTACAGATGAGGATGTCATCAAAGAAAACAAGGACAAATTTTTTGAGATATGGTTTGAGCAGGTGGTTCATGAGGCTCTGAAAAGTGGATGGGCCATTACAAAGACCAAATGGCATGACCGGGAATTCATAATGGCCTTCATAAGTTTGGAAAGCAGTCTTTGGAATGTCTACTTTCATGCGAATTTGGTGATAGCCCGAGCGAAGGTCGAGCTTAGTAAAGAATTAAGCCCCATTTAGTTCATCCAGCAAATCATCGACAACCGGGATGGGAAATTTATCTTTGACCGTCAACTTGTTAAGGGCCTTGAAGTCTGGACACATACGCCATTCCCCATCTTTCTTGAGCACCATGACCACAGGCGATGAATAAGGACTAATGCTAGGACGAATGACACCTACTTCCAGGAGTTCCTTGATGATTTTTTCAATTTCATTCTTTTGGACGAACGGATATCTATATGGGTGCACATTTGGTGGTTGGGCCCCTGCGGCCAAAGTAATGCTATGATCATGTTCCCCTCTTGAGGGTGGAAGCTCATGAGGCTTGTTAAGGACCGAAAAATGGTTGTTTAATATCTGTTGCATCTGAGGATGAATATGAAGATAAGTAGATTCGAAGGCCTGTATGGCATTAAATTGGGCTATAACTCCATGGTGGTCGTTTTTTAACGATTTTTCCATCCTATGCGAGCTGATGATAGAGGGGGCACCCACCTGGAGTCTGCGAAGGGTATGTGTGTGGTTGTTGTGCTTAAAGCTCATATATAACTCCTGGAAATCCATTGTGACTGATTGGGCCGAGTATGCGAAGACATTAAGCACCCAAGACAATGTCACACCCTCCCATGTGTATGGAAAACATGTGGGTCTTTAGCTGATAATCACCCATTTGAAGTTTGACATTTTCACAGTGGCCTTCACATTTCATTGTCCCCTCATCAGCAATTTGGACCTGGAAATTAGAGACTGCTCTGACAAAACAATGCACTGCTTCAGCGACTCTTCAATGGATAAAGTTATTTGTACTGCCACTATCAATCAAGACTACTACAGGGTGATGCTTAATAAAACCTCTGATTTTGAGAGTTTGGGGAGAAGAAATCCCTACCAAAGCATGAAGCGAGATAACTGGTTCGTCAGGTGTAGCTAGGAGCGCATTGTCCGGTTGGTTGTCCTCATCTTCCTCCTCTGGTTCCTCAAATGGTGGGGCTTCCTCCGATGAACTCTGATCATTGGAATCAATTTGAAAGAATTTGGGTTCCTTGCATTTATGCCCCGGGGAGTATTTCTCATCACAGTAGTAACACAATCCTTGCTTTCTTCTTTCCGCCATTTTCGCTGGTGACACCTTTTGAACCTTAAGTGTTTGGGTAGTGCTTGGAGCCTGGGTGGGGCGACCCTTGGCTATGAAATTTGGACGAGTCGACTGGGCGGCCAACGTGCGTTCTACTTCATGATCTATCTTGCAAGCATCCAACCATGAGATTGGGTGTTGCAGTCGGACGTGGGCTTGTATGGCTTCTTTGAGACCACTGAAAAAGCATTCCAAGTAGAACTCATCTCGTAGACCTCCTATGCGATAGGCTAAGGCTTCAAAGGCTGTAGTATATTCTTGCATTGGTCCTGTCTATTGGAGCTTAGTAAGACGACCCAAAAATATAGATTCATGGTCGAAGCGATCTGAAAGGGCTTTTGCAAATACCTGCCAAGTCGCGGGCCTTCCATAGCAACGTTGAAGCCACTACCACCATTGCCATATTTCGTTGTCCAAGTACATGCTACCCACACTTAGCTGAGTCGCATCATCTCTGATGTGATTCAATGTGAAATATTTCTCCATTTGTGCTAGCCATGTCGTCGGATGAAAGCCATCAAATTTATACATGTCCAGCGTGGGTGGCCGCGATTGGGACTGTTGGTGGTTTCCAAAGAGGTGAAGAGAATGGCTATACTCACCCTCAATGTTTTCATTAAAAGCATATGCCTCTGATTATTCCCCTGACTTGCCCTTTGTGATTGTGTCAGCTAAGGTCTGGATCGTCTTTGTTAATGCATCCAACTTTTGTTCAAGGGTGTCGATCTTCTAATTGGCCATAGCTTGAGCTCTGGCTTGTACCATGCACCGATCTGGTTCACTTGTCGTTACTGCAAAAAAAAAAAAAAAAATGGAACCACCCGAAATTTTGACGCTAACAAGTGAATGGTACCACCTTACTCAGCCCGTCGACCTGATTCTTATGGGCTAAGTCTCCTATAAGCGTCCCTGGAGGGTCTCATACTTAGAAATACTACAGTAGTTGAATCCCAGAAAAGTGAATTATGCCCAATGTCCTGCGAGAATCACGCCCAGTTATAAGGGCCCACACAAATAGTCAGATCTATCAGCGAACCCTCAACTGCAAAGTATGAGTAGGAATGTTGCAGTGATCGAACCCCTGCTGCTAGATCTAAATGGCGGATCTGATTGTGGCAACTGCTACGGAACCCAAATGGCTAGATCTGAATGGCGGATCTAATAGATCTGATAGATCTAAATGGCGGATCTGAGAGATCTAAATGGCGGAACTGATTGTTGCGGCTGCAACAGAACCCCACCTGCTAGATCTGATCTGGAAAAGATGATGTGTGATCTAGAGAGAGACAAGGGAATTATGGTCTTAAGGAGTGTTAGGTGCTATAGATCGCAATATACATAAGGGTCTAATAGTAGTACTCGGCCCAATCTTTCAGGGCACTAACCAAGGAGGATCAACTGCACCCTTAGCCGTACAACCCGACTACTCTATCGTACATGCGAGTAATCTCCCTGAGTGTTATTCTCGGTGCACTATAGCAGCAAGAGGGCCGATGGTTTATCTATGGCGAGGTTTCAAGAGAGCCTAGGGGGCTTCCAATATACCCAAAGGGTACTTGGAAGACAGTCTGTGCACGGTTTTGTCTAATGCGCCACTACTCGAAGGGGTACCCACAGGTGTTACAAGGGAGTCCAAAAAGCGTGACCACCTCTTGTATTTCCTACATGCATGCCTCCCCAAATCCATAGGTTTATGCACTCAACGACAGATCCCGTGGTTTAAAGACGCCGGAACACATCTCTAGCCAAAAAAATTCTGCTAAAAATGGAGATCCCACCAGCCCTGGAAAGTGCCCTGATACCACTTGTGATGCTCTTGACCTGTGAGAAGATACCAGAATACCAAATATGCGAAGAAATATACCCAGAACATAGAACAATAAGAAATAACAACATGTATTTTATTATTCAGAAAGGAAAGCAATGTTCACTTGCCTCTTCGAGGGGGAAATGTTATAGATCTTATCTGAAAATATATGAAAACACAAATATACCGAGAAATAATAAGATAGAAATAGATAGAATTGCTTCTTTATTGATCAAACCCTTAAGGTAGGGCAACACCATACATTCACTCCTTAAGGAAGGAGAACACTCCACAAGCCATATGCTTATTCATACAATAATCCTTCACATCTCTCAATCGAGAGTCTCTAGCCTCTATATAGGCCTCATACATACAATACCATGGGTCATTACCATGGTTCCCTCAATACCATCTATCTAATACCATGGGATTATTACATTATTGCTAACTACTTGCGGTCCCCTACATGATACAGGTTAACCACCTTATTTATTACTATGGACCATCCCATTATTACATTATTCCCTTGGGTACCTCCCTTTGTACCCCATATTATCCCCCCTAGGTATACTACATTCCAGCCCCCTTAACATGTTTCGTCCCTGAAACATGGGAAGAACACAAATAATAAGATCTACTCAAAAGAGTAGTCCACTGGTACCATGCACATGCAACTAGCCATCCAAGCGAAAGGTGACCCCTCGATCTAGTTGGTGCCTCACTCGCTTGAGATGGAAGTTGATCCTCGTAGCTCTTCTGTGTTGATGTATAGTAGGTGGATCATCGCCCCTCTCTATATGCCATGCGGGGGTTGTTGTCCTTGTAGCTAATTTGTTGCCATTTTGTTGGTTGTTTTCTTGCTGGGTGATGTCGATGGTGATATGTTGAAGTTTTAACCAACAGTGGATCTTTCTTTAATTTACCACCTAATGGAGCTTGATTGGTATCTGGTACATGTTGTGGTGCCTGTTGTTGTTTCTTATCTTCCAATATTACTTCAACCACTGAGTCCTCATCTGTATCAGTACCTGTAACATTTTCTTCTTCAGCCTTTGTTTGTGTTTGATTGTTGACCATCAAAGGCTCATCATCTGATGTGTAAGTGTTATTAGAGCTTTGTGCTTCTGCCTCCATAGTCTCTGCTTAGGTTTTAATGGAAATATCCTGCAATGTAATTTTCTTCTTTTTATACCAGAGCTTTAGGAATTTCTTCTACACATTAATATTGACAGTACCCACAGATTTCATCCAAGGATATCCTAAAAAAACATCCATGTTATCCATATCTGAAGTATAAAAATCACAATGCAACACATACTTATCCATCGAAAGCTTCAAATCTTTATAAACTTGCACATCCTCATCATTAACCTGTGTGTTTTCAATGTGTTTTGCTGGCACTTGCAATTTTTTGACCAAATTGACATTTGTGAGATTTTGTTTGCAACTAGGATTTATAGACACAATGATCTTCTCCTTCTGAATCAATCCATGAACTTGCAATAAGGAGATACCTGCCTAAATTAACCCTTTAGGTTTCTTGGTTTCCTTCTTTCCTGTAAAATTAAAATCTTTGCTAGGTTGTGTGCCTGTCTATCTAAGCTTAGTAAGAGGTCCCACAAAATTAGATTTAGGGTTAAAGTGGTGACAAATGGATTTTGCGAACATCTGCCAAGTAATTGTCCTTGGATAGCGTTTAGAATTCCCCTATCACCATTTCCATGTTGCGTGGTCCAAGTACATGCTTCCCACACTCAGTTGAGTCGCATCATCTCTGATGTGATTCAATGTAAAATATTTTTCCATTTGTGCTAGCCATGTGGCCAGATGAGAGCCATCAAATTTATACAAGTCCTTCAAATTCTAATCTAGGCCCTCCATCACAAAAAAAAATTGGCGAAAACTTGAAATTGTCACAATTTAGTCAATATTGCTTAGAATCCCTATTATGACCTGTTTTCAGAAATGGAACAACCATTCTACATCTGCCCGTGTGGTAGAAATCCCGATTTAGGTGCTAGAATTTCAAATTTGCTCTGCAACTGTCCCGCTGCCACAAAAATTTCTAAAAAAATAGCTGATTTTAAATCAGCGATATCTCCCTCATCCCGACTCCGATTTGAGCGATTTTTTTTAACTTGGGTATTTTTTCACAAACAATCCAGATCTACAATTGGATTCTAAAGACTTTGCACTAGAACATACAGATTTTCTCTACAAACTCTCCACCCCGAAAAATGTCTACAACCCCACTAATTTTTAAATCAGCCATATTTCCCTCATCCAGACTCCATTTCGGCTGAATTGTTTTTTCAAATTGGGTATTTTTTCACCAAAAACTCAGATATGTAATTAGATTTTGCAGATTTTGTACCAAAACGTACAAATTTGATCTGCAAACTCGCCACCCAAAAAATTCCTTCAAAAAAAAAAAAAATCTCGACTTTGGCCAAGAAAGTGTTCTGATACCACTTGGTATAGATCTAATCTGCAAATATATGAGAACACAAATATACCCAGAAATAATAAGATAGAAATAGATAGAATTACTTCTTTATTGATCACCCTTAAGGTAGGGTAACACCATACATTCACTCCTTAAGGAAGGAGAACACTCCACAAGCCATATGCATGTTCATACAATAATCCTTCATATCTCTCAATGGGGAGTCTCTAGCCTCTATATAGGTCTCATACATACAATACCTTGGGTCATTACCATGGTTCCCTCGATACCATCTATCTAATACCATGGACTTATTACATTATTGCTAACTACTTGTGGCCCCTTACATGATACGGGTTAACCACCTTATTTATTACTATGGTCCATCCCATTATTACATTATTCCCTTGGGTACCTCCCTTTGACCCCATATTATCCCCCCTAGTATACTACTTATCACTTGCTTTCGAGGGCAGCCCCAATAGAGTGGGCTCAATTACAAAATAAGACATGATGCTCCTCGAGGGGAGTCTCTATCCCTTATTATAGGATTCTACAGCATATCATGGGTCAATACTGGTTCTTATTAAACCATATCTAATACCATGGGCCATTTGCAACTAACTGTGGTCCCTTCTTTATGTGGGTCAACCACTTACAATTTTAATATGGGCTTTATGACTCTTTACTTAACTATAACTATGACTCGACCCTATTACATAAATAAGGGGGTTAGGGTTGGACCCTAACATATTTGGTTTGAATAGAATATGAGGAAATTGAAACCTTGATTTAGTGTTTGTTTAGAAAAGAGTGGAGTTGAAGAGACTTTTTAGGAGAGAGTGAGAGATTTCTAGTTCTGAACCAGAATTGGTTCATGAATCCACTTTTGTATAAATTGTGATCTTTTTGTATAATTCAAAGGTTGGATAGGTTAGCGAGAGAGAAACTAGAGAGGTTAGATAGGTTAGAGGTTTGAGAGAAGCCAGAGAGGAGAGAGCGAGGGTTTCAAAATTGAACCAGGGCCTTTTATTTATGTAATCGAGCCAGAGAGACAAGATTCAATAAATTTATTATATTGGATAAATGATTGCGTGTGTGTGTAAATGGGCCATTTCTACTGAAATCCTTCGCTTGCCTCTGTTTTGTTTGCCTGTGGGATAACTGAGGCATTCTACTCTGTTTATTTTATGCATAAGTCATGTGTTGCATCGATCAAAGGTAATTGGAGCTTTATTATTGGTAACAATGTTTGAGCCACTTAAAACCCAATCGTCGCTTCAAAAATATCATAGTTGTCTGTCGTATGGAGTAATGACAGTGAAGAACAGAATATGGCGGAGAATGTGTTTATAACGCAAAGTCTATTAAAACAAGCGAGACCAATATAGGAGGAAATAATTGCGACAAGGAATCGTGGCCGTTGGATCTATAAGATCAACGGACCAGATCTAATCGGGCCGAGCAGGACACTTTATCGCATCGGCGGAAGTCTTTGTGGATGATCGGGCCCTAACCCTTTATAATCTTCGATAGCGACATGGCGATGAAACGTGGACCATTGGATCATATACCTCATCAACAGTGGAGATCAAATCGTTGGTCGCATATCAGAGTAGTCAAGGGACAGTGTGATGGAACGTTGATAGGCCAATCAGCAATGCGCAAATAGTCATTGGATCGGCGAATGAAATGGACAGCACAGATTGAGTTAGAGATCGGAGGTGTCAATAATCGTAGGTCAGGCGATCGAAACAGTGTTGCGAAAAGGTCGGAAGAACGGACCCGACGACCGTTATAGATGCGGGTAAATAAATTTTGAGGTCCTGTTAAAATGTTTCGGCCGCATTATTTCCCATGTATCCTGTGTATTTCGATATATGTTGTCCCAGAGTTTTTTAAAGGAAAACTATAACTGAAGAGCGGACCCGATGAGACTTATGAATGCAGGCCTATCTATTTTGAAGTCCAATGTGGAGGATCGAAGCGGGGTTTTCCCGCGTACTCCTTTATATTGCGATAGTGTGTTGTGGTCCTAGTTTAAAGGAAAGCAACAATAACGCTTCCGACAGAGATGTATGAACATAATCTTAAGTCCAAGCTTCCACTAGTTGTATATAAAAGGATTTGCCTTATGAGCGAGTTTCCTGCATCAATAAAATAGAATTAATATAACAGTGTTATGTTTCATAAGAATTAATATGACAATGTTATGTCTCTAATTATAATTCTTATTATATTTTTAATTAAATAATATATAATTAAAATATATTTGAAGAAAATATGTAATGACTATTATCTTATAAATAAGATAAACAATGTATTGTATTTTTATTTTTTATTATAAATAAATTGATTACTTCCATATTTTTAGTTAGCCTAATAATTTATTTTATTTTATTATTTAATTTTTCAATTGATATATATACTTTAAAATTTTATTAAATTTTATATTTTAATTATTTTAATGTCATTATATTCAATTCTTTATTATTAATTAGTTCCAATTTTCATTATGTTTAATTTGCATTATAGTTTTTATTATTAGGTAACTTGCATTCAATTTCAAAACAGGTTTTACAATTTTTTTATTATTTTAAAGTTATTATTTTTTAATTATAACTGAATTTTTAATCCAGATTTTACATTTCTTAATTTCGAATTTTTTTACAACTTTGTATCTATTTATTTGATTTATTTTTTTATTTAACTGATTTCAATTTTTGTATTATTCTAAGCTTGTTTTATTTTTTAATTATAACTGGCTTTCACATTACAGATTGGTTTCAAACTCTAACTAGATCTCTCTTTACCTCTATCTATCTTGAACTCTACCCTACCTATACTCGATCCTCTACCTCTCTCAACTTTAAACTTGACAAAGCTTGATAGAAAGGGGCCCACCCCAAAAAAGCCTGGATATTGAGGGAGTGGTTCCTACATCGTTGGGAGAAAGGCAAGCGTGATAGAAAGAGAAGTTTGTTGGAGAACCATTATGTAGGATAGAAAGGGGCCCACCTCAGAAAAACCTGTATAGAAAGATGCCTTGATTTATAGGTGATTCTGGTTAATATGTTTGTTTTTTCAATTAAATATAAATAATAAATTTCATAGGGTAATCCAGGTTTTTTTACAACTTAGTACTTTTTTTTCTTTACATCTTTTAAGTTGAATCTTTACGGGTGTAACTTTACATTTTTTTTCAATTTTTTTATTCCATTAATTTCTTTAAAAATTATTTAATTAATTATTACATATTTTTTATTCTATTAATTTTCTTTAAAAATTTTTAATTAATTTATTAATATATTTTTATTAACCTTTAAAACCCACAATCACAATATGTTAATTAATCATTATATATTATAAATTAGTTCACCTGGTTAATTTTGTTAATCTTCAGTTAAATGTAATGTATTCTAATTGTTTAAATTTCATATAAATTTCTATTTTAATTAAAATAATTGAATATTTTATTTTTTTTTTAATTAAAATCATTGTGTTTCATATTTTTTAAACTTGTTCTATTGAATTGAACCAATAACTTCTTACTAAAAAGATAAATTTGAAACCAATAACTTTACTAAAAGATAAAAAGATAAATATTTTTAACTTGTGAACTACCCATTGAATTTGAATCAATAAACTTTGAATTTAAACCAATAAATATTTATTTTTAATTAAATAATTGTCTGTGTGTCTCCCTATTTTTTTAACTTATCCA
>APFE031398926.1:218329-240609 GCA_000404065.3 Pinus taeda
AACAACTAACTAATTAAAAAAGTATATTGCTCAACCAAAAAAATTATTTTCATTAAATTTTCTATCCCAACATTAGTTTCAACTATGAAGAAGATATTTGTTCTGACGTTGAATTTTTTGAAAATAAATTGTTGAATTTTTTGAAAATAGATTGTGTAACTGGATGTTCCAATTGAACAGCCAATAAACACTGCCAAAAAAAATCAAAATATTTATAGTTCATAAAATTAAATTACTGAATTGTTAAATTGATTTAATAAAATTAAACCATTATAAAATTCAACTTCAAAAAATTTGATCACACGAAACAATTACAAAAGTTCTATTATTCTTTTTTCCTTTCCTTTCCTGTTTCTTTTGAATCTTTTCAAAATGATATCTTTCTTTCCTGTTTCTTTTGAATCTTTTCAAAATGATAACATATTTTCTTTTGAAGATTGTATTTTCAAAATGATTAGTAGTCTTAAAACAAGATGTCAAAATATTCAAAAAGTATATATACCATTTCTCTTTGGGGTGTTTCTTGATTCACTTCTCCAAAATGGTAAGTGGACTCTAGCAAAAGGTATTCTCTCCTTACCGAAATGATAACTGCAATCTAGAAAAAATGTATTATGAAATATTAGTTAAAATGTTTTTATTTACGGCAGGTACTAATGTAAACCTAAAAAAAAAATCGATTACTAATAAATGTATTCACCTTTCAGATTTTTCGTCGCCTTGGGATCTCTGGATCCACTTCCTTGCTCAAAATTACAAGTACAGGTATTTAAAAATAAATTTTGACAGCGTAACATTAAATCTCCCGTACAAAGATCTCTTTTAATAAAATCTTCACCTTTTCAATGTGTAAAAGAGATGTTTAGGATTAGGGTTTTATAAAATAAAACAAACCTTATAGGATTATGGTTCTGCATGGAGCATCTGTCCCTCCATTAAGCAAACACCCTCTCGTGGTTCCACTTGCCCTCCTGCCTGCCCAAGCTAATTTCCAGCACCTTGCAGGGTCAAATATAATCTCTAAAGACAAAAGGACATCACTATCTTTGGCACTGAAGGGGGATTAAGTTCCTTTCAAGACAGAGACCTGAAGCCTTCCGAAAGAGGTAAGAAATCCCTTCTTTCCATTGCTCAGATGTAAGGCACCTTTCAAGTTCAAACCAGGAAACAACGATCTCTTATCAACTTATCAATTCTCAGAGAAAATGTACCAGTGAAGACACCTCATGATCATTCTCTCCCTAATTTGTAGTGGACTAGCCAATCCCAAAAAAAATTGGTCATCTCATCAAAAGATTAATGGACAATCATAATCTGTAAATCATGCTTTCGCAAGAAACAAAGTTGGAAGGAGACAGCCATAAAAACCCTCTCATCCTCTTTGGCAAGTTGGGAGTCCTTGGCCACTGACAAATAGTGATGTCAAGGATCTTATCAAGGAGTGGAAAAAGAACTGTGCCTCTGACAAAATCTTGGGCCATTCCGACTGGCCTTGGTACCTTCCCACTTTCTCGTGACCTAGAGACGGAGTTCCTTTGCATCAATATATACGAGCCTTAAACAAACAACGGTTTTGGAGATCACTCTCCAAAATTCTCTTTTGCAGAGCGGCCTCCTTGTTCTGGTAGGCGGTATATGAATTTCTCGTTGGAAGCATGTGAAAGGTAGGGGCAGCCTCCTTGTTCTGGTAGGGGGTACATAAATTTCTTGTTGGAAGATGCGAAATCTAGTGGCAAGCAACGCACTTCGACCCTCTAGAAGAATTCGTCATTTCAAAACTGGAGGTAGCAAGTCATAAAACCAGTCAAACTCTCCCACCTGAGAGAACATGCGTACTAGCAAAGCAAGGGTGGTAAAGCATCTTGACAAATTCCTTTACTCGGAATCCCTTCTAGAAGAGAATTTATAGCTAAGGCAATGGGTTTCCTCGAGAGGGGACTCGGACCATAGTCCTATTACATTGGAAATTATCCCCCCTCCTAGAGAGACCTCCGATGTCCCTTCAAGCTCAACTCAGCTTTTTACTGGAAGAGAACTCTTTTCAAGACTCGAGTCAAGAGTGATGGGGAATCTTTGATCCTTCCTCCTAGGAATCCCCTCTACAATTTTAATCAAACCTTAAAACAGAAAAGTCAACTGCTATCTCTGGGTACAAAGAGAAAAGAAAAGCGATAACAAATTGCTAGAGGCTTTGAAGACAAAGCTGAAATATTGTTATCAAGGTATGGGGAAAGGATTTTTTTCATCTGAATAGTACAAGGATGAAACAAAATCCCTGGAGGAAAATAGGAGGAAGATTTTTTTAAATGGGGAAAGGAAGTGAAGGACGACAAGTTGAGCCATTTGGCTCCATTTGGCTCCAACTCGACGAGAAAACACAGTTCTTCCACGAATATGCAAACAAGAGCGAGTCTTTTCCACAGAATTCTTCCACCAAAATGCAATATATGCAGCATTAATCCTAACAGGTAGCCAATAATACCATATGGGGTTCATCCTAACAACGAGTCAATAAACACTACATGGGGCATTAATAGAGTGAATGGGACTAGAGTTACTCATCTTTTAAGGTTTTTGAAGATTGATAGGATGAATGGGACTCGAGTTACTCTTTTCTTAGGGTAGCTGAAGATGGGATACACCACTTTTGTATTGATGGTTGAGACTGCATTTGTGTTTATTTTTAGTATTTATATGGTTAAATAACTTGTTAAGGAATAAACAAGTAGGTCTCTCATAAAATGCAAAGTGTGTTTGAAGCCTTATATCACAACTTTAAAGCATTCTCTGAAAGGTCATCATGTATCACCTTGCACCTAAAACCCTAGAATATCTATTATAGGTGATCTTTATATTATCGAGACCCCTCCCAACAATGAAATTCTATAAAAAGCAGGGGACCTTAGCTAGGTGACAGTGGGCCATTGTCCCATTGTTAGCACTTAGTCTAGCTCTCCAAGGCCTACTAGATTTAGTGGTAACAGAATTAACCTTTAACAGCCCCTACCTAGGGAAAAAACACCATTGTGAGATCAAGGTCCTGATTTTGAATAGGAATCCTTGTTTGAAGTATTAAATTGCCCTTAACTTTCAAATTTGGTTCACTTAGATGCATTAATGATCTTGGTCCCTAATGACTGGTTGCTTTCACTAGAATCCAAGTTGTTTTTGTCAGGTGGTCCAACAGCCAAGGTCTTGGACACCTATTCCACAGGTACCCAAGCCCTCCAGAAAAATATATTGGCACAAACAAATGAAGTGTTGAAACTTTGGGGCCTCCTAGTGACATTATTGGATGACGCGTCCCAAAGCACCTCTAGCACCCAAGAGGTTGGTTGATCTTGACCCACATTTGAGGATTCTTCAGGATTGACATAGTTGGACCCCGCATGCCCCTAGGTTGGCCTTGACACAACTTGATGGGTAGTGGTTGATTCAGAGCTCAGATGAGCATGGTCTCACCATGAGAGACTAAGGAGTTGTTCCACCAAAGACGCCCTTAATGTTGGAACAGAGGAGGCCACTTTTTGCAATTGGAGACCCATGGAGAGTGTTGGGATGGGGTCCCCTGGGTTAGTTTTGGGGCAAAAGCCCAAGTTTTGATGTAAAAATATGCAAAGTCTCCGCGAATTGTGGACACAGAGCGCGTAACTAGTCAAGAGTCAAAAAGGCTTTTTACCCTCGTTTATGTAAACTTGAGTCGGTTTTTGAGATCTACCCATGGTCCACGAACCATGGGATTGTATAAATAGGTGTGTCTTAGAGAGTCTAAGGAGATCTATGGTTTTGTCTATGGGTACGACGAGAGGAGTCTAGAGAGTTAGCGCAGAGAAGTAAGTCTTAGAGGGGGAAAAAGCTCTGCAACTGAGTGTGCAAAGGCCTAGAGTAGTGCCCGCAGCTGAGTGCACGGACCCCTGCAGCTGGGTGCGCAAGGAAGTGGTGAGTCTGTAATCCTATACTGAGGATCAATAAAGAAGATTGTTGCTAAAATTCATGTGTTTTATCTATTTACTTTTGATATTTATGATTGGGATATATGTTGTGATGAATGATATCTTTATGGAATAATGATGTATTAATGCGCGACTTTACTGGATTTGTCTTATTAACTGAACGCAATTAATATTAAGTAATCACGCGAAGATCATAGTATACTTTGTTATGTTTATCGAAAAGGTAGATTTGAGTAGTTTCTTATCTAACAATAACTCATGATGCAAGTAAGTAGATAATTCACATGTTCAGGGTCCGCAAAAGCCGGTCACAGACCTTCGCGGAGGTCTAGGGGCCATTTGAAGGGATTTTTCAGTCTCAAGCCTTGAGGGCTTATAAATCTGCGCGAAGGCAGATCTAGGGCGTAGAAGGACATCACACTGATCTTTGGGTGCGGAAACTTGGTTCTAGCACCCCCCATACTGCTTCGGGTGAGATTTCAGTTCACGCTACATGGGTTGATGTCGAAAGGTCCAGTAGTGTAGGGTTTTGTTTGGCGCAACTAACTTTGAATCTGGGTCAGGACCCACTAAGCCAACAGAAAGCACCTTATGGTTTCCCAGTTGGATCTTGGGACCCCACAAGAGGCAATGATGTGGATTTGAGGGCCAACCCTCAAATCATGGACTTGACATGCTTCTACACCACCTTGGACACCACATCACCCTTGGACATGACATTTGGAGCACTTACATTGGATGAGGTCAATCCTAGAGAGCATACGGCTCACACTTGTGGGCAAATTAGGCTTATTTTGTAATTAGCTAATAGGTTGGCTTGTAACCCAAGTACATTTAACCAGTGTTCTAAGGACTGAACCGAACCGGCCAGTTTAGACAAGTCCAACCATTTTGAGGCAAAAATTGGTTTGAACCGGTGACTTGAACCATTTTTGTCCAGTTCGGTATGGTAAAGTGACATAGGTCGTAGCTAGTGGGGTATGTTTTACTTTTTTCTTTTAATGTTTGTTTTACTTGGGCACTAGCCCATAATAGGTGCCTAATATTCAAGCATATTGGCCTATTACTGCTATGCATTTCATCCTTTTACTCAAACTTTTAACATTACCATGAAATGACTCAGGATGTTTGAGACTGGTTTTGACCTCATTTGGTTTCATATGGAGAAAGTAGACTTTTAGATCTCACTCAAGATCCAGTAGACTTAGCAGTTTTCCAAGATTTCAGGATTCGAGGATTGCAACGCTATATTGGATGTTGATTTTTCTGAATCTAACACATCAGAAAGTCCTACTGCATTATCTAGTTTATTTCACCTACTTATTTATTCCTTAACAAGTTATTTAACCATATAAATACTGAAAATAAACACAAATGCAGTCTCAACCATCTATAGATCATCAACTGAAATAACAGATAAACACACAAGGGACACCGTTATTTTTGGACAATCGTCCCCGGAAAAACCCAACTTAGAAAAATGATGCAACAATTCTGAGGGTTTTATTATTAAGCAGCGTTCTTGAGTACAACTAGGGTGCCAAACTGATTCACCCAACAGAGATATCTATCTGACAGTAATACCTCTCTTCAAAAGCAAATATTCAACAAGTCTGCTCCACGAAAATCTCTCCAATGCTTCTCTGGGTCTCTGCGTCAACCCTCCTAGCCTCTGCGTCACTCTGAAGCCCCCTGCATTAGGCTTCTACTACTCTGTGTTGGCTCTTTGGCCTTCTGTGTCACTCACACAGGCCCTGCTGGCCTCTGCGCAGTCACTCTGGCCCTCTGCGTGGCTCCTATTGGCTTTGCATAGCCTCCTTTGCCCCAGCACTAGTCCTTTGGCACTATCTTTGCTTCTCTGCTATGCACTCATTGTCCCTTGCTACAACTCTAATCACTTGTTTGAATTTTCTCAGCAAAACCCCCTCCAGAAAATCGAACTGACTGATCAATCTTGGTGTATCTCCAACTGACCCTCAAGCCTCCTCTTGTACTTTTTTTGTTGAGTCTTCAACAGCCGAGATTAAATCTCTAATCAACGGCTAAGATTAGATTTGGCTTGATCCATGTCATTTAAAACACTCTCACCCAATTTTATATTAATACCCATTAATATTTTTATTTTCCTAAGTTTATACTTAGGAATTCCATTAAAAATATTAATTATTTTAATATGTCTCTAACCCGAGTGGAATTTCTCCAAACCATTTCTAGGTCTTGGAGACTCATGTGCTTTAGCCTCTCCACCAAATTTCATGGCTAGAGCACATCCGATGCTACCCCAAATCAACACTCTCTATTAGCGAGAAATGTGCTCTAGTAATGCTCCACCACTGAACATCACCCTGATCATCCAACACCTATACCTGTTTTGATGATTGGCCTGTGGCCCAACATCCTTTGCACTGCTGCCTCCTATATTGTTGCCCATGGCTCTACCACTGCCACTGCTACATCTGTATTGCATCTCCCTCTGCATTTGTGTTGTTGTTGGTCCTTTCTCCCAACACTACATCTGCACTGCAGTTCTCTCTCATCATGTTGCATCGTGCTGCCATAGCACTACCACTGCTAATTGTTGCACTGCAACTCAGTTATTAAGAAACAAGTAATTGATCTACCTAACTACTGACATCCTTGTCAGGGTAGAAGCCCCCTGATGCTGAAGCTACCCCTACTGCTATCATGTGCTCCCTCTACTGCCTCTACGCTGCAACAACATCTTTGTGCCTGTCGCACTGCTTCAACCACCTTTGTGCCTTTCTGCATTGCTGCAACCACCTCTCTACCTCTCACACTGCTGCAACCCTCACTACGCTGCCAGAGACCACTGCACTCTAACACTGCCTTGTTGCTCCATCTGCATCTTGCTTCCACTGCATCCGTCACCCTGCTACTGTCTCTCGAGGCTCCTGTAGTCGTATATGATCCAAGAGTTTGGGTACCTCAAGGATCCTGCCCCTCATCTTCTATAGTCCTCCTGACTACAGCTCGATGCCACCCCACCTCTTCTCTAGAGGTGCATGAGCACTCATGGCACAGTCGTCATCCGTCTCGACTTCTTTCTCTGCCTTAGCCGGAGCTGCCTTGGAGTTAGAAGCCTCTCCCTTATTCTTCTTCCTGGGACACTGGGTTGCATAATGACCCAGCTCCTCACAACGGAAGCATTTCACCTTGGAGATGTCCTTCTTCCTCTTCCATCTTTGTCCCGTAGATGTCAAGGTCGCATCATCCTCCTCCTCTTTCTTGATTCAACCTCCTTTGTTGCTACTTCCTGCCTTAGTCAGCCGTCTGATCTCTTCTTGGCGAAGAGTTGTCCATATCTCTTCCCATCCTGGAAGATTAGCTTTTTCCCAATCCTCAGAGACTGCATTCAGGGCAGTCCTCACCATGAACTCTTGATCCGACGTGGCCCCTATGGAAGTAAGTTGGTCCCGAATCTCCTGCAACCTACTGAAGTATAGATCTATCTACTCCCCCTTCTGCATTTAATAAGACCGCAGCTAATTCTCCAGTAACATCTTCCTCTGCATGGAAGTGCCATGATACAATGTCGTCAAGGTATACCACATCTCCTTTGTCGTGTTCTTCTCGGCAATATGTTGTACTACATGATCCTTGACCCCATCAAGGATTATGCACTTTGTCTTGGCCATTACATCCCATACCTTTCATTATCAGCTGGGTCAACTGGAATAGCCACGGTTCTCAAGGCGAAGCCCTTGATGTGATGTTTATCCAGAACAAACAGGATCCTGGTCTTCCAAATGACAAAGTTGGACGCCTCGTTTAACCTGTCATGATCCCTTAGTTCGTTCATTGCCATAGCTGCTCTTCTCGTGGACTCTCTCTGAGTCTCGATTTCCCTCCTGAAAATCCTCCTAGCAACTATCAAACTGCTCCTCTTTGATCCTCTTTGCAACTGCAAAACTCGGATCTGGATTTCTTGGCTAGAAATCCCTCAAGGCAGTGGCTCCCTCTACCTTGGTTTTGTCCCGTTAGGTACTGTTCTGATTCAACAGCAATAGCACCCCACCAGCTTCCCAATCCACAATCTGCCCACAGTGCCCTAGGCCCCAGCAGTTGAAGAAACTGAGCCTCTTAGCTTTGCGCAATCCCAATGAGGCTAAATCACTCCTCTGGCCAACTGCGTCAAGCCTACCTGACTGAGTAGGATGACATGGCTCTTTGTGAGCCTCTTCTGCCTTCCTCTGCCTCTGTGCTAGCCCTCTCTCTGGCTCAAAATGATGATGCAGGCCCTCTGTGTCACTCCTCCTCTGCTGCTATCTGCTTAGGAACAACTTTTGTCTCTCGGGACAGTGGTTTCTGATGCAAATTTCCTGATTTCAACTAATGCCTTCAATTCTCCTGTGATCTGCAATGCTCTGTGATACCATGTTGATTTTTTTGAATCTAACACATCAGAAATTCCTACTACATTATCTGGTTTATTTCACCTACTTGTTTATTCCTTAACAAGTTATTTAACCATATAAATACTAAAAATAAACACAAACGCAGTCTCAACCATCTACAGATCATCAACTGAAATAACAGACAAACACACAAGGGACACCGTTATTATTGGACAATCGTCCCCGAAAAAACCCAAATTGGGAAAATTGGTGCAACAGTTCTGAGGGTTTTATTATTAAGCAGCTTTCTTGAATACAACTAGGGTGCCAAACTGGTTCACCCAACAAAGATATCTATCTGACAGTAATACCTCTTCGGAAGCAGATATTCAGCAAGTCTACTCCACGAAAATCTCTCCAACGCTTCTCTGAGGCTCTGCGTCAGCCCTCCTGGCCTTTGCATCACTCTGAAGCCCCCAATATCAGCCTTCTACTGCTCTGTGCTAGATCTCTGCCCTTTTGTGTCACTCACGCAGGCCCTGCTAGCTTCTGCGCAGTTGCTCTGGCCCTCTGCGTGGCTCCTGTTGGCTCTACATAGCCTCCTTTGCCCCAGTGTTGGTCCTTCGGCACTATCTCTGCCTCTCTGTTATGCACTCACTGCCCCTCGCTGCAACTCTAATCACTTGTTCAAAATTTCTCAGCAAACCCCGCTCCAGAAAATCGAACTGACTAATCAATCTTCGTGTGTCTCCAAATGACCCTCAAGCCTCCTCTTATACTTTTTATGTTGAGTCTTCAACGACCGAGATTAAATCTCTAATCAACGACTAATATTAGATTTGGTTTGACCCATGTCATTTAGAACATTCTCACCCAGTTTTATCTTAATACCTATTAATATTTTAATTTTCCTAAGTTTAGACTTGGGAATTCCATTAAAAATATTAATTATTTTAATATCTCTTTAACCGGGTCGAATTTCCCCAAACCATTTATGGGTCTTGCAGATCTCAAGTGCTTTAGCCTCTCCACCAATTTTCATGGCTAGAGCACATCCGATGCTACCCCAAATCAACATTGGATTTTCTCATGTATGAGGGTGGGAACTAGTATTTAATCAAGAGCACCAAGCCCTTTATGTACCTTGATGTTAGTGGCATTGGTTGTTGAACTCCTCTATCATGAGCCTACTAAAAAATAACCATCACTCAAACAAAATCTTGACTTGACAGAGTATGATTTTTCTATCTTATTTTAATGCTTAGAAGGTGAAAAAATCTTGACTTGACAAAGTATGATTTTTCTATCTTATTTTAACGCTTAGAGGGTGATACTGATAGCGAAAATCCCATATAGGAAATGGTTTTGATGATATGTAGGTATTTGTTGTAGCATAAATGTTTTTTGGATGCTAGAGGCCATGTGGAGCTCGTTTGCTAATGTATTTTCAGTTTAGAGATGGATTGCACTCAATGTTATTTTGGTTATGTGCACCCTTGCATGCTATATAGATGAGAACTTTTTCTTATTTGTGTATAAATGGTTTGGATTCATATGGATGCACATGAATATATATGTTTTTTTTAAATTTGAATATTTATGCATTTTTTGTTTACTGATTTTTGGTCCAGCTTTTTTACCGTTTCCGTACGATTCTAACCAGTTCCTAGTCCGGGGGATCTACCGGTTCAATCATAGGTCTGATTTTGATAACTATGCATTTGACAATCAAGCTTGTTTTTAGGGCTTTCTAGGCATAATTAGGAGACCCAATCCCCATATAAATAGGGCTCATTTCATTTCTCATCATCACCCATTTGTGACTATTTCAACGCTCTTGGAGAATTTCGACCTTCTTGACTTTTTGTGGAGATGTGACTCTATGGTGTACTTTGTCATTTGGAGCTATGTATTTGGTCTTGTAGATGTTACTTTGGAGCAATAAAGAATTGCACATGCATTATGCCTTGTAAGTGTGCCTTGGATTTGATCAAAACAAAATCTTGTGTCTAATGCATGGAATGATTTATTATCCAAGGTTTATATTGTGCTAGTTATTGTTGAAAATCGATGTATGGAATATAAATGATATCATTGTATGCATTACTCATTAACACAATGTTAATGGAAAACCCCTTGGTGTTAGCTCTCCCAAGTGCTTTTGTTCCCTCACAAATATAATAGTTTAGGTTTTAGGCTAGGGTTTTCAATATTCCCTTACTCCTTCCCAAGACTTAGCAAATATTTCACTCCCATGGGTTCCATCATCCCAAGGACTAGGCATTGGCGTTGTCACTTTGTTGATCACATACAAAATTTACCATAAAACTCATTTTCTATCTCTTAATCTCATTTTCAACCCTTAACTAGGGCTAGGGCACGCAATTAGCTAGGGTTGTGTGGAGGGATCAACATTGAGAGGGTTGTTGGTTGCCTCAAAATCAGCCCTTTTTAATGGCTAATCCATCCATTTCAAAACAAAATTATTTTTCCCCAAGTCAATCTTGCCTTAAGAAACTCTAGTTTGCCCTAGGCTTCAACTTGGGGCTTGTTGAAGGCTTCTTGCTCCTTTGACTGTTGATATTGATTGTTTGGAAACCTTTTGTTGTTGAAATTCATTGTTTAAAAATCTTTTGTGGGCCTCTTGATTCTAGGTTGATCCATTCGACTTGCTATCTCTCAAGCCCTAGATCATGTGCCTTAAATAGGCCTTATTAGAGGATGAGAATTGCCCTCTTCTTCTTGCCGAACCTTGTTCTTAGAAAGACTTTTCCTCTATAAGCCTTCCTTGCCTTCCTTGTTACCTTGACCCTTGAAATTGATATATCCTTAGGTGACCTATATAAAGGGAAGCCTCCCTAGTGGTGAAAAGAGGTCCTCTATAAGCCTCCCTTGTCAACTTGACCCTTGAACTTGATATATCCTCAAGTGACCTATCTAAAGGGAAGCTTCAATAGTGGTGAAAGTCCATGACATAGTGGTTGTGGTGGTTGTGGTGACAATGGACCACACCTCATTGTTGTCTCTTAGTCTAGTTTTTGCCTTGTAAGTTCTCTTACAAGATCTACTAGACCTGCTAGATTTTGAGGCAAAAAGCAATATAATAGTTTGTTTACTTCTTAAAAGAAAGGGAAAAAGATTCACACAATCAAAGTAAAATGACTAAGTCCATCCATTGGGAATTTGTTTACTTCCTAAAAGAAAGGGAAAAAGACTCACATAATCGAAGTAAAATGACTAAGTCTGTCCACCATTGGGAAGGTATTATTTTTTTTTTTTTCACAAACAGCCTTGTGAGCAACCACCGAACCTATCAGTTTAAAATCCATTGGCACGTTTTGTAATATAATGCATTCAAACTCACCTTTCGAGATCTCACTAGAAGGTCGTAAGCCCAAAGCCATGTGGAGAAGAGCGGCAGTGTAGCACAACTCTTCGAGATCTCACTAGAAGGTCGTAAGTCCAAAGCCATGTGGAGAAGAGCAGCAGTGTATCACAATTCTTATAAGACCTGCGAGTACCCACGGGCCTTGACGGGTTTTATAAGGAGATGGTCCCTCGCATAGAACCCGTGGTTTCTACCCATACCCTCCAAAACTCGTATAAAACTCAGCTACCCGCATTGAACCCATGGAACCCATGGAGACTTGCATATGACCTGCATAAGACCCATGCAGACCCTTAAAATTCAATTTATTTATTTTTGTCTGTCTTTTTGGAGATCAACGTGGAGGGAAAGGGAAAATGGAGCGAAGAAAATGGAGGCTGAGACTTATACAAGTCATTCCCGAGTCTTATACGGGGAGCTGAGTCAATAGCTAGGCGAGTCTTATATGAGTCCCTCACGTGGAGGGAAAGGGGAAAATGGAGGGAAGAAAATGGAGGCTGAGTCTTATACAAGTCATTCCCTTGGAGGGAAGAGAGTCTTATATGAGTCCCTCACGTGGTGGGAAATGGGAAAGGGGAAAATGGAGGGGAGGGAAAGGGGAAAATGGAGGGAAGAAAATGGAGGCTGAGTCTTATACAAGTCATTCCCTTGGAGGGAAGAAAATGGAGGCTGAGTCTTATACAAGTCATTCCCGAGTCTTATACGGGACGGGGCGCTGAGTCAATAGCTAGACGAGTCTTATATGAGTCTGAGTTGTGCAACATTGGAAGAGCCCATATCAATTTTGTAATATGCAATAGCCCATTATCAATTTTGTAATATGCAATATCAGTTGTATACTTAGAAATTCGTAGTTCATGTAAATTAAAAGTTTCATACTAATAACTTTTCTCTGCTACTTTTTTTCCGATTCAGAAGTTTTCCCCGGTTCCAATTCTAACTCTCTGACCTATACAAGTCACCTGCATCGAGTATGGTGACTTTGCTCTAAGCCAACGGTGACAACTCAAAATGCATAAAGATTAATATCACAACCTCCATTTCCCCACATGCAAGTCAACACCAGCTCTAACTCTCTGACCTACTCAAGTCACCTGCATCGAGTATGGTAACTTTGCTAGAAGCCAACGCTGACAACTTAAAATGCATAAAGATCTATATCACAACCTCCAAAAAACAAGTTTTAAGATCAACACTCCGTTATTGTAACCACCTTATTCTTTCTATTTCTTCTCATCCAGACATGATTTTAGGTAGCAAGTCACTTCGCCTGCTCCGCGTATGTAGACTGGTTTAGCTGCCATTCCAATTTAGGTGAGGCCCTAGATCCAAAATTGAAGTCTCAGCTCTACTCGCCTTTTTATTACCTCTTCAAGTAATGAATTATATTGCAGATTATTTCTTACAGCCATTTAAATGCTTGTTTTAAGGGGAAGTAACATATTCTAACAAAATAATATGCTTCAATTTGTATCCAATTGCTAAATTCTCAAACAAACAAAAATTAAGCCTCCTGTCAATGTATGTATTGTAAAAAAGGATTAATAAACCATGTATTGGGATAAAAAAAAAAAAGATATTAATTAAGCCTCCTGTCAATGTATGTATTGTAAAAAAGGATTAATAAACGATGTATTGGAATAAAAAAAAGATATTACTGGGTACTCAAAGGAACCACATAAATCTTATAAAACCTCTGCCAACATTACTCCCCATGAAAGCACAAATGAAATATCGTGGAATTAACTTGGACCAGGGATGAATATCAAATCCACAAACAGGCTCTTCATCCGTAAATTCAACACTTGTGCATTCCTTTTACAGTTCCCGCTATACATCTCCAGTTAAGTGCATGGCTTCAAGGAAAGGAGATAACTGGGCGGAGGGAAACAGAAATGAAGAGGATTTGAATTAAAAAATCGAGAGGGATTTAAGAAAAGATTATTTTTATGTGCAAAGGAGTATTGGAAAATCCAAAAGCCACGTTAATTACATGCTAACGAGAATGAGAGAGATCTGCAGTTAATGAAAACAAGACTTTAATAGTTATCAACATTGCAGCCGATCTATGCAACTGCTGTTGCTTGTTCCTCTTCTTGACCCCATTCACTAGGCCACCATTTTGGCCTTATGACCTTAACATTAACATTCTCCAAGCCTTTGACATTTAACTGAGAAGTATTTTTAAACGCTGCTTCTAATCTCAAGAGAGCAAGACCCCTAGATCCAAGAGCTGTTGTAACTGTACCAACCTTTTTGCCTGAATTAACTTCAATTATCTCAGATTTAGGTGCAACCGCTTGATGAACCTCTGCGCAAGAAAGAGATCTTCCATTAACGCTAATCCAAAAAAAATGAATATGCAAAAATGTCATAAGAAATGAAAACCCCAAAATACATGCATATATGCAAAAAGGTTACAAGAAATGAAAACACCAGAAAATATTTATAACCAAAACTAAACCCCAAAAAACAGGCATAAACATGCATATGCAAGAATGTTATAGAAATAAAATCACCAAAAAAAGGCACCAAAGTTTAAGGAAAAAAGTATATTGGAAAAACGGCCATAAACAAAGCTCCTTCAGTAACTTTCTTTGACACGAGAACATAGACTTGTTCTGGCTCTTTCAGTGCACTCAGTTTACCTTCTCCACTATCACGTATGAAGTTGACTGGTAATAAACGCTTGCGAATTACACCGCGGTGGTGCGTTCGAGCCACAGATTCTTGGCCAACATAGCATCCCTTTTCAAAGCTGATAGCATTTAAGCCAGCTAAATTGTACTCGAGTGGAATTGCTTCACCTACACATAATAAAGCCAACGGCTGAAAAAAATTAGTTAATGTCAATGCCATGAATAGAAAATATCATACTTGTATAGAAAATAGAAAAGGAATCTCGCATAAATGATAATCATCAATTCAAAATAATGCGCCGGCATTTATCCATCTTTACCCTCAGATCTATTAAACACCAATAAATATCAAAAAAATTGAGTTACAAACCTCAATGTTTATGCACCCTTGATCATCTTTACCCTCAGACCTATTAAACACTAATAAACAATTCAAATAAAGTGCTGGCATATGCACCCTTGATCATCTTTACCCTCAGATCTATTAAACACTAATAAACAATTCAAAATATTAATAAACAATTCAAATAAAGTGCTGGCATATGCACCCTTGATCATCTTTACCCTCGGATCTATTAAACACTAATAAACAATTCAAAATAAAGTGCCGGCATAGATCCATCTTTACCCTCAGATCTAAAAAACACCAATGAATATCCAGAATTTTGAGTCACAAACCTCAATGTTTATGCACCCTTGATTATCTTTAAACACTAAAGAAGAATTCAAAATAAAGTGCCGGCATAGATCCATCTTTACCCTCAGATCTATTAAACACCAATAAATATCCAAAATTTTGAGGCACAAACCTCAATGTTTATGCACCCTTGATTATCTTTAAACACTAATAAGAATTCAAAATAAAGTGCCAGCATAGATCCATCTTTACCCTCAGATCTATTAAACACCAATAAATATCCAAAATTTTGAGGCACAAACCTCAATGTTTATGCACCCTTGATTATCTTTAAACACTAATAAGAATTCAAAATAAAGTGCCAGCATAGATCCATCTTTACCCTCAGATCTATTAAACACCAATAAATATCCAAAATTTTGAGGCACAAACCTCAATGTTTATGCACCCTTGATTATCTTTACCGTCAGATCTTTAAAACCTCTATAAAGAATTCAAAATAAAGTGCCCGCATAGATGATAGAAGATCCTTTACCCTCAGATCTATTAAATACCAATAAATATGAATTGCCCGCATAGATCCATCTTTACCTTCAGATCTATTAAACACCAATTAATATCCAAAATTTTGAGGTACAAACCTCAATGTTTATGCACCCTTGATCCATCTTTATTGTCAGATCTATTATACACTAAAGAAACAATTCAAAATAAAGTGCTCGCATAGATCTATCTTTACCCTCAGATCTATTAAACACCAATAAATATCAAAAACTTAAAACTTGAGTTACAAAACTCAATGTTTATGCACCCTTGGATATAATTTAATACACTGCGCTGTGCCTTCATAATTATAATAGTACTTTCACAAAGTCATTCTAACCTCATATCTATTACTCAACAGGACCGAAAAAACTCGTTCAAACCCAAGTGTTTTTGTACCACGCACCGAGACTAGTTCAAACCCCAAAGTTTTCCAAAGTTTTTCATCTATTGGATAGCATTGAATAACATTAAGGCCTGACTCCACCCTTTTCAATACCTCTCCGGGCATAATAGATTCTAAGATGGAACTATGCCATTTTGTTATAGTTATTTCAATATAATAATTAAAATAAATAGCAGTTTCCTATGTTATATAAAAAATAAGTTTTTGTTTTCATTTAATTTTATTGGCATAGACACTCACAGAGAAGGATATGGATCCCTAGCCCACATTGAGACAAGTGTATCCAAAGTCAGTTTTAGGACATCTCATCCAAACTTCACCTCATCGAGGCAATTATTAAACCGCCACAATTCTTTATGGCTCTTAAGTATGGGGGTCGAGCTTGTTGCAGACATATTAAGCCAGCTTAGAAAGAGTCAAAGCCCAAAGTTTTCCAAAGTTTTTCATCTATTGGATAGCATTGAATAACATTAAGGTCTGACTCCACCCTTTTCAAAGTTTTTCATCTATTGGATAGCATTGAATAACATTAAGGTCTGACTCCACCCTTTTCAATACCTCTCCGAGCATAATAGATTCTAAGATGGAACTATGCCATTTTGTTATAGTTATTTCAATATAATAATTAAAATAAATAGCAGTGCCAGTTTCCTATGTTATATAAAAAATAAGTTTTTGTTTTCATTTAATTTTATTGGCATAGACACTCACAGAGAAGGATATGGATCCCTAGCCCACATTGAGACAAGTGTATCCAAAGTCAGTTTTAGGACATCTCATCCAAACTTCACCTCATCGAGGCAATTATTAAACCGCCACAATTCTTTATGGCTCTTAAGTATGGGGGTCGAGCTTGTTGCAGACATATTAAGCCAGCTTAGAAAGAGTCCAGACCCTGCTTCTCGGAGGCATCATCCACTGTAAGCAAACAGTTCCAAAGCCCATCATTCAAGAGAGTTTGATGTCCAAGCATTTCACCTTGAGGTCATTTTCTGTTTGGTTTCTTTCTTTCATAGAGTCAGATCTCTCAAAAACTCTACCATCAAGAGAGAGAGGTACCCTTATCTTGTTCTGTGCTCCTCACGCCTCAAATCCTCCCCCCAAGAATGTGCTCGAGGTTGGTTCTCATAGGCATCTTGGCTTCTCTAGTGGCTGACTATCTCCCTAGAGCACCTTCCCCCATTCAAATATTTTATTCCCATCTCTTACCAACTCAAGAGGGACTGAAGCAAGCCATCAAAGAGGATATCTATAGATTGTACAGTCAAGTCACTTGACCTCACCTCTGACAAGCCTGGGCTCAAAGATGTCCTTCTGCATGGAGCACTTTTTAGAACTACAAGATGGCACCATAGTCTAACCCCCTTACACACGCAGACATTGAATGCACTCACTCAAGATCCCATTGGGGCAGTTTCGAATTGATTCTCATAGACTCGAGATAGAGACAAACCACCAAATACCACAATCGAATAGGATCTGCGAAATGTGTCACCTACAGGAGCCAGATACAAAGACACCCTCATTTTTATGTGCCCTTTTATACTATATCAGAGAACACCATCACTGCCTATAATTTTTAAGTGCCCTTTTATACTATGAGTATCAGAGAACACCATCACTGCCTATATCTAGATTTGAGAGGTTTCCTCTCCACCTCCTTTAGGTACCATGACGTAGTGATGCTTATCCGTCTTCATGAAGGAGGACTTTAGCCATAAATCTCAATTCCTGCACACCATGCCCTGCCTTGGGATGACTAGGACAATCACCTCATACTTTCAGGTGGATCTGTCATATCAAACCATAAGTGACGCACAGGAGTTCAAGATGTGCCAAACGATAGAAGGGTGATAGTTTGAGTATCTTCTTGGCCTCCCCCTCTAGGGGATTGATTAGTACCTTTGAGCCCTGTTACCACGCAATCTAGCAGGACCCTAAGGAGGGAAACCTATGGGACAACTACTAGACAAAGTGACAGCCCACTGTCACCTCAAGTCAAGGTTCCCCCTGCTATTTATGGACTTTCACCAATGGGAGGAGTCCCGGTAGGAGAAGAATCACTTAAAGTGGATAAATCAATGATTTTACACATGAAGTGATTCCA
This sequence comes from Pinus taeda, assembly GCA_000404065.3. NCBI lineage: Eukaryota > Viridiplantae > Streptophyta > Pinopsida > Pinales > Pinaceae > Pinus > Pinus taeda. The sequence goes on from APFE031398926.1 coordinate 236,358, forward strand.
CCAAGCCCATTCAAGAAGAGACACAACAATGGCTCAATGCTTCAACGAAGCTAACTTGCTCTTGAAGAAAATCTTTGAGATGAAGAGACCAAGATTTGGGGTTTGAGATATGTGATGATAATAGGTATGCCTAAGATCAAGACTCTAGGAGATGAGGTATGACCTCTCAAAGAAGCTCCATGTCATGTTACAACACTTCCGGTTTTTCAATCCCTTTAAGAGACTTAAGAAAGACTTGTGCTAAACCTAGGCTTTTATAAATAATAGTGCGAAGAAATACTTCCCACGCACTCTCAAGGTCAAGGCAAAGAGAGGAAGGGGCCTTTTGAGATTAATTTCACTAAGTACTATGCTCATACAACCCTCAAGGAAGTCCCCAAAGTGAGAGAGAAAGACCTACGTTTTCCCTTTTGGGGTAGCACCAAGTGCAAAAGATTATATGAATGAAATTTGAGCGGATGCCCACAAAACAGGTAGCCTAGACCCTGAGCTCGATGTTTGGACCCTTAGATTCTCGAAAAAAACACCTCCCTAAAATTTCGCTGCAAGCCCTAGATTTCTGCCCTACATTTAAGGGACCAAATTTAGGAGGAGAAAATATGGAGAAAAAAACCCTAGATTTCTGCCCTACGTTTAGGGGACAGAAAAATTTAGGAGGAGAAAATATGGAGAAAAAGAGTTCGATCACCAAATCCTTGGACTAGTGACTAGTCCTTTGGGCAATGGAGTCTTTGAGATGCTTAAGATAAGATGTCTTCTAAGGAGGCTCGAAATCGATGCCCTAGGTACCAACTTCGAACATTTACCCTCTTCAAGATTTAATGGAGTTTCATGAAGAATCAATGACATTCATTCACATGCCTTGCATTGGATAAACATATGCAATACTATACTGGAAAAGCTTTCCAAACTTAATTTCAACAATTTGGGCACAAATTCGCATCTTATAGAACAACAATTCCATACATTAAACAATTTTGAAAAAAAAATTCCATCAACAAGAAGCACTTACAAAGAGACATGTAATACATCATTCAAGAAGAACCTCCAAAGAAGAAAAGAGAATCATCTTCAACACATCAAAATGCATTAAGAGAGTCTCCAACAGCTCCAAAGAAAAGTGTGAGTTCTTTACAAAAGAACTAATCCAAGTGTGATGATGATGAGTTCTCATAAATGAGACTCTCTATTTATATGACTCTCTCCTAAATTGATTTAGCCTAACAAGCCCCCAAAATTATTAATAGATGTTCTAAGAACTAGTCTTGGTCACAAGCCAACCAAGTAGCTATCACAAGTTATGAAAAAGTCATCCATAAGTAAGCCAAATTGATGACGTCAAAATGAAGGAGGGATGTTGGAGGGCCTCATTGAGTCCTCTAAGTGCCATGATGAGAGAGGGCTCAAATAAAGATGAATTAGGAGATGGCCCTAATTGTCCATGCAAGTCGTCATGTGTGCCCCATAGTGGGTTTGGGGCACAAATGTTGGTCTCATGGGTCTCCTGGTGAAAGATAACCAATAGACTACTCCTAATGAGGGCTCCAATGATGGTGCCTACCTTCCCATGTATCAAGGGTAAGACAAACCTCCTCTAGGCCTTGGATCAGTTGCCCTCATCATGCTAAGCCAACTAGATCATGCTGGTCCAAGTGCATCAACTCGCGAATAATTTGGGGTAATGAACAAACTGTTGAAGGTGTTGAGGATGCCCATGGCATGAAATGATGCTCAAACACATCCCATGGCTCTCAATGCATCCTCTACAAATGTCATTATGATCCTCTAGTGGGCTTGTGCCCCAATTAAGTTGCCTAACTCATGATGAAACCATCTGCCAATTACATATAAGATCCAATTGACTTCCTCACCAAATTTGGGGACTTTAAACATGTAATAGTGTTACCTCCCTAGGTAGGAGTGGCTAATAAACAACCCTATTCAGTGTTCCCAACCCCTAAAGAGAAGGACAAGTCCAAGGTACATCCTTCAAGTGATAGGGGTTATGTGAATAATGATGAGGTGGGTAGGGACACAGGAGTCTCAAGGCCAAATACCATGGGTTCAAGGATGGTAATGGTGAGGGATGTCCACATATTTAGGTATATAAATGTAGGGAGGGAGGGAACAATCGTGGATACATGAGTTACCCCGACCTTCATTTTTCCACCCTTCTTCATTTTCCTTTGTCTTTTTCTTTATTTTTCTTTGTATCACTGCTTGGGGCTCCAAAAGATGTGAGCATGTGGTGTATGATATAAGCAGGTTATTACCCCCTTAAGGTGGGTAATTCATTGCCCACCAAGGATTGGGACGTGCATGGGTTCCTTAATGATGCAGGGGCACTCATGGAGCCCTGACAACCAAGGTGATCGCCATAATGAAGGGGTAGAGCTCATGTTTGGCTTTTTCCCACGCGCTAATATGATATTGTGGTCATCTTTTGCATTTTATAATATTCTTTTCTTTTGTTTCTTGCTTGTAGCCATGAATGCTTTTAATTTTTTTTTTAGTTGCATCATGTCCGAGGCAACATTTCCAGGCCCGACCCAAACATGTGGACAAGGAGAGGGTAATACTAGAGCCTTGTGGACCCAAAGAGGGAAGATGATGAAATAGGGCTTGCAATGTGCGAAGGGGAGTGAAAAATGTGAAATAGGAAAATGGGACCGTACTACCAAAATCAAGGTTTCCCAAGTAGTACCCTTCCTTAAGCTATAGGCCAATAGGGGAGATCCCACGAGACTAGGGCTGAGGATTAACCCGCATTTAAGGTGAGGGAACAAAACTACAGTCAAAACTCATCCTTCTTCCAAGTCACCCAATAATCCATGCCCAAAGTGCCCAAGGAAAAACAAGCATAAGCACCCAATTGGACAATGAAAAACATACATTTAAGATTGGAGTGCCCACCTTCAAACATATGCATTCGGCAGATGGGTGAGGGGGCATATGACTGACTCAGGGAGCGAAGATCAAAAGACACTATCAGCTACATTGGTGCCTGTCAAGGGTTGTTGGTTGTAGGTTAAAGAAAAATCTAGGAGAAAAATCCCCTTATGGGGTCACCCAGGTGGGTAGCAAGACCAATTAGGTAATGCCAAATCATACATTAGTCCACATGTCCTTATAGCACCAAAGACACCATCTCTAGACAGTTCTAGAAGAAGGCATCCACAACCCCTCCAATTACCTCCTCGTGCCATAAAAGTTGCCAGAGATCCATTTTCAATGTTTCTTTCTTTTGATCTCAAATGCCAGGAGTGTGCCTCGCTCCTACATACCCCTGAGGATCATACAATGAGACCCACCACTAGTTTCAAGGGACTTTGACTAGCAACCAATACCTAATTTTCCTCCCTTGCCATCAACCACCAGATTCAAGAGCCCTTGACATCTTTAACTACATTGCCAAATCTTCCTCACTCATTCTTTATTGGCAAGCCATTGATTATTTTGTATCATGTTATTAATCCAAGTGGATGTTGGTGGCCACCCACCTATCACACTTGGACCCCCACAACTGTCTCTTTCAGTTTTTCAGTTTCCTTAATTGTAGCACAATTTACTATTTTTAGCAATTTTTCGGGTCTTGAACTTCCGGAGCCATTTTGAGGCCCTAAACGACATTTTTTGGGAAATTTGGGAGCAACATGGTCAATGGACCAATGTTGCTCTTCCCAAAGTTGTAGTGCTCAGATAGATTTTTCTAACGAGCTATTGTACACATCAAATGAAGATCGGGTGCCAAAGTTACTACCCCGGAAATTTGATGTACCAACTTACCTGAAACGAGGCCCATGATTTGGCGTTTCATCTTCTAGGGTTAGGTTTTGGGATGTTAAGGGTTTTCCATTGTTTCTCAACAACAAATAGGCCTTCGAGCCTCATTGTAACACAATTCAGAGGCATGTAGCCGCCACATCTCTTCTCAGAGATAAGCTACCATCGCCCTAGCTGGTTTAATTCCAATTCTGTTTGTAAGCATATTTCAGTATTTTACATTAATGAAATGAAGTATTATTTCTTGGTTTATAAATAATACTTCATTTCATTAATGTAAAACACTGAAATATGCTTACAAACAGAATTGCCTATCACACTTGGACCCCCACAACTGTCTCTTTCAGTTTTTCAGTTTCCTTAATTGTAGCACAATTTACTATTTTTAGCAATTTTTCGGGTCTTGAACTTCCGGAGCCATTTTGAGGCCCTAAACGACATTTTTTGGGAAATTTGGGAGCAACATGGT
>APFE031398926.1:241822-277122 GCA_000404065.3 Pinus taeda
TACTTCATTTCATTAATGTAAAACACTGAAATATGCTTACAAACAGAATTGGAAATAAACTAGCTAGGGCGATGGTAGTTTATCGCTGAGAAGAGATGTGGCGGCTACATGCCACTGAACTGTGTTACAATGAGGCTCGAAGGCCTATTTATTGTTGAAAAACAATGGAAAACCCTTAACATCCCAAAACCTAACCCTAGAAGATGAAACGCCAAATTGTGGGCCCCATTTTAGGTAAGTTGGTACATAAACTTCCCGAGGTCGTAACTTTGGCACCCAATCTTCGTTTTGACGCGTACAATTGCTCGTTAGAAAGATCTATCTGAGCACTATAACTTTGAGAAGAGCAACATCGGTCTATGAACCCATGTTGCTCCCATATTTCCCAAAAAAACGTCGTTTAGGGCCTCAAAATGGCTCCAGAAGTTTAGGACCCGAAAAACTGCTAAAAATAATAAATTGTGCTACAATTAAGGAAACTGAAAAACTGAAAGAAACAGTTGTAGGGCTCCAAGTGGGATAGGTGTGTGGCCACCAACATCCACCTGTATCATTCCTCCCCCCTTCGGAAGCAATGGTCGCCATTGCATTGAGTTCCTCCATGTGCTGAACTTGGTCCTTGGTGAGTTGTTCTGCAATTTCTGATGTGTCCAGTAATGGTGGGAAGCATGGTCGAGAGCAGTACACATTGAAAACTTGGTGCAGGCGAAGGAATGGAGGAATGTTGTGCTCCAAAGCATTGTTTCCCACAGCCTTGGTAATGCTGTAAGGACCATGTCGAAATGGTCTGAGCTTCTGATGGGCTCTTGTAAAGCATTCTTTCTACATATGTAACCAAACTTTGTCGCCCATCTAAAACTTGTGTGGTGCTCTTGTGGGTGAAGAGAAGTTGTTCCTGTGTTCTTTCATGACCGTATCCCTCTGTTGCTGCTGATGCGTGGAGGAACCCTTCATGGGGGTCATGGATGTGGCGACGATCTTCCCCTTACTTTGGGAGCGAACCAGACAAAAAATGAATTTGCTGGTCTGGGAGACGATCTTGCTGCATTTCTTAGCAAAGATCAAAGAGGTGGCAGTAGGTGGGGCTACCTCCGGTATCCTATATAATGAATTACCCAAAGTAATAATAACAGTGCGAGGCCTTGACTCATACATAGCATGTCGTCTCCACAAGTATGGTCGGCCAAATAGTACATCACAAACATCCAAAGGTGCAACATCACACAATACCTCATCTGTGAAGGGTTTGATGTTGTAGGGAAGACGGCACTGCTGGCGAACTCGGAGATCTCGTCCTTGGTGAAGCCACCCAACACTGTACGGTTGCAAGTGTTGTGTAGTCGGTAGGCCCAATCGCTTCACGACCTCTACTAAAATGAGGTTCTTTTGGCTGCCACTTCGACAATGAATTGCAACAGCGAACCCTTCACCCACATCTGTGAGTGGAAAAGACGCTTCCCCTCCTCTGGATCTTCAGGCTCATGCTTTTGGATCTTGGCGGTGGCAACAGTGACGTTGGGCTCCACATCAATGATCTGCTTCCCTTTGCCATTCCACTTGTCGGGTTCTGACTCAGGGTCGGAACATGCATCTGATTCTGAAGCCTTCAACTTAGCCACCTATGACTGATTGGTCCGACACTCACTTGTGTTGTGAGTGGGGCTCTTATGGAACTCACAGCACTTTCCCGAGTCCTTCTTCGACTTCGTGGTGTTATTCTTTTCTTGCGGCTTCGACGAGTTGTCTTGGGTCACCCTGCCTTGGCTTTGTTTTTTGGTCTTCGAATTTGCAGATCCAAAGTCTCGCTTCTTCTATTTGAACTTTTGCTTGATTTTGACAATGTATCGATACACGGTGCCAAGCGGGGAGATGTTCAGGAACTCCATCTCTTCCTGGATGTACTTGTGTAGGCAGCCGCAGTATTTGAGTACCAAATGTAGCTTAGAATCCTTGATAGCGAACTATGTGCGAACCACTATGTGCGAAGGGTATGAAAAATGTTTGTGAACTCCAACACATCTTGGTCCCGTTCCTGCCACAGCGTGGTCCACTTTATGTATTTGTCCTCATAGCTTTTGACAGGGTAGTACTGCTCCTTGATGGCATCCCTGAAGGAATTCCAAGTGGGTATGGCTGAGAACAGTGAGTATGTGCTTTCATCCTTCTGCTCACAGTAGGTTTCCCACCAGTCCTTGATGTGGGGGGTTGCTTTGAGAAGAGCGAAAACAATTTTTTCCCGACTCAAAAATTCATGAACAGAAAAATACCCTTCTAGCAAATTTAACCATTTATCTACGGCATCTGCGTCTATCTAACCCTCGAAGATGGGGATTTCAAAATTAACTTGTACCTTAAAGGGTGTGGCGTTTCCAGAGTAGTTGTTGGAAGCCGATGCGTTGCCTCTGGGTAGCCGCTGAAGAATCTGCGCAAAGTTGTCCATCATCGCATTCTTTTGTCGCTCGAGGGCTTCTTCGAGCAAGATTTTGATAGGATCTCCTGCCCTCTCGTCTTTCTTCTCATCCGCCATGGGAGGCCGTCGAGATTTGCGAGGCTCGTCTTGCAAAGGTTCGACCAGTTCAAGCCCTAACTCCTTATAACCCGACCTCGTAGGGGACATGCAAAGAAAAACAGAGAAAAAAGTAGACTGTTTTAATACCACTGATCCGAATTTAAACAAGAACGCAACAAATTACAGAGATAATCATAAACACAGAGATGCAGCGGAAATAATACTTCATTTCATTAATGTAAAACACTGAAATATGCTTACAAACAGAATTGGAAATAAACAAGCTAGGGCAATGGTAGCTTATCTTTGAGAAGAGATGTGGCGGCTACATGCCTTTGATCTGTGTCACAATGAGGCTCGAAGGCCTATTTATTGTTGAGAAACAATGGAAAACCTTTAACATCCTAAAACCTAACCCTAGAAGATGAAACGCCAAATTGTGGGCCCCGTTTTGGATAAGTTGGTACATCAACTTTCAGGGGTTGTAACTTTGGCACCCAATCTTCATTTGACGCGTACAATAGCTCATTAGAAAGATCTACCAAGTACTACAACTTTGGGAAGAGCAACATCGGTCCATGGACCCATGTTACTCCCAGATTTCCCAAAAAACGTCGTTTAAGGCCTCAAAACGGCTCCAAAAGTTCAGGATCCGAAAAGACTACTAAAAATAGTAAATTGTGCTACAATTAAGGAAACTGAAAAACTGAAAAAAGACAGTTGTGAGAGTCCAAGTGGGATAGGTGGGTGGCCACCAACATTCACCTGGATCAGTTATGGTCTTCTATATGCGTGTTGTGACAATACTATTGTTAGTTTCTTTCTTTTCTTATGTTATTTTCAACATTTTCTAGGAGTTGTGCTTGCACTCCCACATTGGATTCACATTGATTGTACTCTTCTTTAGGTCCATTAACCTACTTTCGTATCTTACCTTATCAACCAAAAGTCTCGTGGACTTACTTTCATAATCATTTATTGGACATTAATAAATTTATCTCAACTTATCTCACTTTGTTCAAATACCTTGTTACTATTTATTATCTCTCAAAATAGTTTCATCACAGCCTCAATAACTATTTATTTATTTATTGTTGTTGTTATTATTATTGATGAAAATAATTAATATACAAGTTAAAAAAGTCACAAGATTCTTAATAATGGAGATTCACCTTCACTTTATCATAGAGATTTTTAAACATGGAAAATCACCCCACTTTATCATGGAAATTCTTAATCTATAAATAGGTTTTGTTACAATACCATGGACCAATACCATGGCTTATCAATACCACATGCCCAAAAAACAACTCATTCATTTGACACTTGATATTTATTTTAATTAATGATAAAAGGCATAACTACTTTCGGAAATTCATTTCAGCCTTTGATTTGTGTATACTACCAAGAATATTCTAAAATATTCTATGGAGGTTAGTTCCCTACTGTTGACCACAACGTGTCAACTACCCATAGCAGTACACCCCTTTTTTTTGCAAAAGGGATAGCACTTGATTGATGTGTCTGTGTCGTCTAGCTATCATCATCAGCTTAACTTCCAAGATGTTATGTAAACCCTTTCTGCATGTGTATAATGTAAATAATCTCAGCATAGCAGTACACCCCTTTTTTTTGCAAAAGGGATAGCACTTGATTGATGTGTCTGTGTCGTCTAGCTATCATCATCAGCCTAACTTCCAAGATGTTATGTAAACCCTTTCTGCATGTGTATAATGTAAATAATCTCAGCAGATCCGTGTCATCTATGTAGCAACCTAGGTAAACCTACTTTTCTAGTGACGATCTCCATTCTGTGAGGTTTTTTGTCTCACCGATCCATTTCGAATGGTCGGCAGAGTTTTCCTACAGTCTTACCCCAAAAAGCTGAAATGGATTCTATCACTAGGATCTTAGGCGAGTCATAGTGTTCTAAATCGAGTCTATGTAAAAGTAATTTGGGAATAATCCTAACTATTTGGTTAGGTTATTTTATTACAAATTGTTTGGTCTGCTAGATTATATTTAAGTCGCAGAAAAAGATGGTCCGTGAGGGTCTATTACAAATGGGTTTTCCCCCTTATGATGTAAAAAATGTGAAAATCATGATGTAAAGTGTCTTGAGGGTTGGAAAAATAATTTATCCCCTCATAGGTTAATTAATTAAATTTTTTGGCCAACAATTAATTAAAATCCTAAGCCAGAAATTTAATTAATTCTGGGTCTTAGGTAAATTTAAATTCTCCAAAGGCAAAATTCGTCAGTCCTTAAAAATTAAATTTTAAAAGGTCACAGGACTAAGGTAAATTAATTATTTTGCTAAATTTTAAACGTTTGATACCTGGGGATTAAGTCAAAGTCAATTTTTTGGGGAAATTAACTCAAAAAAAATATTTTTGAGTTAATTAAAATGCATTTAATTAAAATTTTCGAATTTCCCCAAATATTTAAAAATTTGAACAAATGAGATTAAAAGAAATCTTAATCTTCATCAATGGCCGAAATTGTTTTGACAAAGATTACTCGAACTAGTCGTTGGAGGATTTATCTTTAAATAGGAAGTCATTTGTCAGTTGATCTATCTGATCTTTGATTTGTATGCTTCACAAGAAGCTCTAGAGTATTTTTTTCTAGATAATTAAAAAACTTTGGGGTTAATTTTTTATGGTGTTACTCTTCAGGGAAATGCTATAAAATGTTTCTTTTTATTTCATGCATAACTTTTTCTAAAACCATTGATAATAGCTTTTAAAGAGTGATTTGAGTACATGTATCTTGCTCAGTTGTTAGGGTTTGAATAATAATTTAAATTATGAACCAGTGTTGTTAAAATCGCGATATTATCGCTTTATTGTGATTTTTTCCCGAAGCCGATATTATTGCAAGTAATATTCGCTTTTTTTTATACGCGATTTTTCCCAATTTATCGTCGAGGGTCGATGCAGCGCGGTTTTATAAGGGATGCTAAATGTTCGAAATGCAATTTTTTTTGAAAGAAGCAAATAATTTTTTAGTGGGGCAGCTTAATGATCAAGTCTAAGCCCTAGTATTGATATGCTATTCATGGTAATGTTAAATTCTTAAAATAAAAGTGACATTCTCCTTAATCTTCATTTTCATCCTTTTACTTAAATTTTTAAATACATTACCATGAAAATGACTCAGGATGTTTGAGAGTGGTTCCGGCCTCATTGGATTTCATATGGAGAAAGTAGAATTTTAGATTTCATTCAAAATCCAGCAGACTTATCAATTTTTCAGGATTTCAAGATTGGGAGATTGTAATGTTTCCAGGTGACATCACCTGCCCGGGCTACCTGTGCCCCCAGTAGAGGACGTGGTCTACCTCCTATAGCTCCTACTTCTAGTTCTTTAGCTTCTAGAGCACAGCAGACTCCACTGCCAACTCCACCAGCACCATCATCTACATCTAGAGGGAAAGGGAATGCCGTGGCATTTTCTCGCAAGAGGGGCAAAGGAAATCAATACGATTAGACTTTAGTTATTTTCTTCATTTTATTGTATATGACATTATGACATGATGAGATACATTATTATATTTTTTGTTGATATTTTGAGGCTGAGTTGGGACTCAAGAGTCAGGACTTACTATTCAGGACATGATTCAATGTTATGTGTGATTTTAGCACTAGAAATGATATTAAACATCTTATATATTAGTTCTTTTATCATATTTATGTATCAATGTATTTATTTTATGTTGTAGATGGTTTAGATGTTAAAAAAATTGAAAAAAAATGAATATTTTTGTACCAAACGATTTTTTCCAGACTATTTCCAATTATTTCCCGATAATTACGATTTTTTCTTCGCGCCGATATTATCCCGATAACGATTAATGCAACATTGTTTTGAATGTGATAGCAGGTATCTCTATTTGTCCAAGTTTTATTATTATTTTATCGTTCTATTTTTAATGGTTGGATCGAGTTTTGCAAGGAAATCTTGAGTTAGATCCTCGGGCGTTAGGGGAAGTTTTCAGTTGGACCAACCAACTCCCTATCCGTATTTTCTGAAGAACCCAGCGAAATTAATCCCGGGCTTATCATAAAAATTTTTGTTTTATTGATACATGAGGGTTTCGAGTTAGCAAATTTAAAATTTAAAAATCTTTTAATTTATGTGCAGCATAATGACAAATCTCGTTGATTATAGCCTGCAGTGTGTATATTTTGTAATTATTTTTCTAACGTGGGTTTTCCTGGGTTTTAGTTTTTATCATTTTATATATCGTTTGGGTGTTTTCTTGTTGTCGTGCAGCGACAGATCTGAGGAAGAAATTTGTGTAGAGTTCAGATCTAGGCCATGCAGGGTAAGATCTGAATCTCTAAGATTTTATCAATATAATTTTCCAGGGATATTATTCAAATTTTTTGCAATCCAAGGGTTTAGAATTTCTTGGATCTGGAAATTTTCACAAAGGGTTTCGAGTTGGCACCTCCTTTAAAATTTAAAAATTTAATTTTTTTGTGTGAAAAATTGATAGATCTTGCTATTGAGAGCTTTAGATTATCAGATCTAGGAGCGGAGTTGGACTCATACTCCTCAGATCTGAAAGATCTACCATTTTTGTACATAGATCTATAATTTTTTTGGTTTTATCAGATTTGGGAGTAGAATTGAACTCATACTCCTCAGATCTGATAGATCTACCACTTTTGTGCAGAGATTTATAATTTTTTTGGTGTCTTTATTTGGGTTTCTGGGGTTTTATTTATTTTTGTATATATAGGTTCTGTTTTTTTTTTCATTTTTACGACTTCGTGTTTTGATTTTTTTATTTTCAATTTTTATTTCATTATAAAAATATTTAAAAAACATTAAAAATCTAAAAAATTAAAAATTTTCATTTTTTTATGTGGCCTATGGCCCATAAAAATTTAAATTTAATTAAGTAATTTTGATTTTTTTATTTGTTTGGTCACATTAAACAATTTAATTGCCACATTAAACTTTGCTCCATAAGCTTAGCGCATTAAACTTACCTAAGGGATAATTAAATTCTAATTTAAAGTTCCTTGTTGTCTTTTGTGTTAAGTGTAAAATTTTAAATTTTGTGGTGGTGATTTCTCTATTGTCAAGTGCGATTAATGTTTGAAAATCATTGACTATAGGAGAAAGATAAATTCTAGATTTGGGTTATTGAAGAAAATCATTTTTAATCTAAAATCATTGCTTAGCAGTTAATTTTCATAATTCTTCATGGGATTTAATTGTTAGAATATATTGCAGTTTTGGTCATTCGCATTTAATCATCATGATCATCACTTTCGCCACATTTATAAATTGCTTTGGGTAACTTGTTTTTATCTAGTTTATGGTTAATTGAATATAAGGCACTGGTCTAAAATCATTTTTATCTTGTGGTTGTATCTTATTTTATCAGATATATCTATCTCCATTAACCATGACTCATTTACATTCGTCAAGTTGTCCATCTTTAAGTCTCTTAGACCCTGTGTTTCATAGGCTATCCTCATTCATTCACCCCAGGGACTACCCCCCTTGACTTGTCTAGGAGAAGAGTCTAAACGGAGTAAGGATTAGAGTGACAACCCTTACTTTCAGCGTTGTCGCAATGCCTAGACACTTTGTGCGACAACACCTACCATCCACCTAATAATTATAGATAATTATATTAACATTTCAAAAGATCTAATCCAAAATAGACATGCATGTCCGCATAATTATAATTTTGAAAAGGAGGCTCTAATGTCCCAAAAAGACATTGGTATATCGTAAGGCTTTTGCAAAGAATGGTCCCTTCTCCATATCAAAGAGGCATAATTCATTCCCTAAATTTTTAATATGCTAAGCTACTTATTAAGTGACAAACAGAGCATTACAATTCATATTGTATAAATTCCACATTGTGATTTGTGAAAATTCCTACACATAACCCCTACTACAGCAAATCTGAATCTACTTCACCTACTTGATTTTTAGATTACAATCATCAAATTATTCTTTTGAATACGGAAGCAAATTACTTGTGCAACCTACACTTAATTAATTATTTGATCTCTTGAAATAGAAAATAAAGCAAAGAACAAGATACATAGGGGACACTTATTTTTGGACACAATAGTCCCTAGAAGAACCTAATGCAGGAAAACTAGTGCAGCAATTCTGAGGGTTTATTATTATGCAAGAGAAATATCTGAATACAAATCTAGGATGCTCATCTAGCAATCCTTTACAAAGAAAATACTAGAGGAAAATCTAGGATGCTCATCTAGCAATCCTTTACAAAGAAAATACTAGAGGAAAATCTTGTTGAAGGGAATGTAACTAGATTCGGTCTTCATAAATGTACTTTCGATATTTGTACTTATTCAAGAAAAGAAATATTATTTTTATAATATATGACAATGAGTTTCTTGCTCATTGAAATAGGTCTAGCACATGTTAAGTGCTATAGGTGAATCAAATAGTCAAAACGAAATGTTGAAGGCCTTAAGGGCATGTTACACCATGTATGATTATGTATTAAAGTCAAGAGAATACCTCCAAGCAAATTCAAGTCTCCTCCTATGCAAAGGCACCATCAAAGAAGCTCCTTCAAGCATGTTACACCACCATAGAAACTATCTGAAGTCTACTCAACAAGTCGACCTACAAACAGTTAACATGTCGGCCTTCTAGTCGGCCTAAAAGGAGGGACAGTCCTCTATAAATAGAGGATGTCCACTCCATTACAATGCAATCAAGAACTCTGAAATCCAAGGGAAGAAGAGGGCTAAGAAAAAGGACAAAAAGGAGGTATTCTAGGGCAGTGAAGGAAGAGAGAAAGAAGTCGAAGATTAAGGACTGCCTTTAGGGTGAACACACAGCCACACGTGCAAAAGGGGAAGGGTATGCCTGCGACCATAGCAGCAAAAACTCACTGTTGGCATATCTATCTAATTGGACTAGGAAACTAGACCTATAAGGTCTCCCAATCAAGCGAAGGAGAAGGACACTCAAGCTAAGGAAGAAAAGCGCTTACCATATAAAGGAAGTCACCACACACGCAGAAATCTAGGGCTGCAGGACAGTCATATCAAGTCTGCACCTACACCTTGAAGAAAGAGCTCATTTGGTCAAGTAGAAGGAAGGGATCATCACAAGAAAAGGGACTTATCAAAAGATGTCTCTTCTCGAGCAAGTGCAACAAGGTCTTTCAACAATTGAGAGAACAACAAAGTGCCAAAAGAAGGATGTCGAAGTGCCAGAAGGAGAAGTGTCGAGGAAACAAAGTGCTAGAAGGACTTGACTTGTGCTTGGACGATATTCTTGTCAGGGGTTGGCATTGATCAATAGGAAGCTTCAATAAGAGAAACATACTAAAGGGTTTTCCTCTCAAGAGGAGAGAGGTTTTGGCCGTGGCAAAGAGCCAACATCTTGTGTTCTTGTTCTTATGTTTTGGTAGCAGTTTGATGAAGTACAAACACATGCATTAATAAGAAGAAGAAGAAGATTAAGCTAACCAGAAAAAAGTAAAAAGACTCCACAAATTGTTATCAAGCAACGAAGAATCACACTACACTTATTTTCCCTAGATTCTTCAACAAATTTGAGTGAGTTTTACCTCACTTCACCGGGCAAAATTCCGACTAATCCGGCACAACACTGGCTAACCCCGGTTATCTCTGCGCAGGCTCTACGTCAGCCCTGTGTCACCTTCTTTGCCCTCTGTGTCAACTCCCCTAGTTGTTTCGACAATTCCCGGCAGTTTTGGCAGTTCCCAACAATTCCGGCAGTTACTGTTGTTCCGACAGTTCTGGTTTCTATGTGACAGGCAGCTTTTCTGCGTCAGCTCTCCCGACTACTGCGCTGCCTCTCTGCAAGCTCTCTCTACCTCTCTGTTCTGTATTTTCTAGAAAGTCCTTCTCCCAGATTCTCTCTGCCCCTCAGCTGCAAGATCTACCCAATCAATGAATTTTCCTCCTGAGAACTTCTCACCTCAGAAAATCGATTTCTTCAATCTCTGTGTGTATTTCCAAATGAACCCCAAGCCTCCATTTTATACTTTTTCTATTGAGTCTTCAATGGTCGAGATTAAGTCTCTAATCAATGGCTAAGATTAAAACATGACTTGATCTGCCTTCTAGATCATTCTCACCCATATTTTTATTAATACCCATTAATATTTTAATTTCCCCAAGTTTAGACTTAGGAACTCCATTAAAAATATTAATTATTTTAATAAAATACAATCAGGGTGGAAATTCACCAAACGGTTTCTGGGTTTTTTAGAACTCATGTGCCTTAACCTCTCCACCAATTTTCAAGGCTAGAGCACTTCTGATGCTACCAAAAACTAACACTCCCTCTTAGCGAGGAAAGTGCTCTAGCAACAATATCCACCTGCATGTTGTTCTGTTTCTAAAGCACCTCTTTTCTGCACTATTGTTGCCACCAACATTGTGTTGTTGTTATTACTGCACTACTTCCCATGACATTGCCACTGCCACTGTTGCATCTGTATTACAGCTCTCTCTCAAACGTTGCATCTGCTACGCTGCTAGCACTGCCACTACTAACACTGCATTTGTATTGCAACTCAGTTGTTGAAAGAAGCAACTGAAAAACATCCAAAATTAGTTGAGCTTAACTATGTTCAACATAATACGATGAATGTTGGAATCTAACTGCTGCTAACCCTCTGAATCTTTTGCGTTGCTGCTGACCTCTACATTGTGCCATCTGCACTGATGTCAACCTTGCTCTGCACTGATCAGTTTCTGGTTCCAAGCCACTACATTTGTCCTCCAAACACTCCACTGCATCATCTGACACTAAGTCCATCTCGCTACTACTGAATCTTGGGCTCCCTTAGCAAGGAATTGATCCAAGAGGTGGACTCAAGGATCCTACCCACATGTAGTCCTCCCATCGACAACTCAATATCTCCCCAACTCTCTCCTAGAGATACATGGGCACTCATGGCAAACTCATCCTCGTCAATCTTTGCTGAAGCAGCCTTGGGATCATGTTTCTCATGCTTATCCTTTTCCTTCAAAGGACACTCGGATGCATAGTGGCCCAACTCACCACAACTGAAACATTTCACCTTCAAAATGTCCTTGTTTCGCTTCGGCTTTTGCTATCCCTTCGATGCTTGAGTTGCGTTCTCCTCTTCCTCCTTTGTCTTTGTGCCACTCCCACTGCTGCCAATGAGGTTGACCTTTACTAGGTCCCTCCTTCACTCCTCCTGTTGAAGAGTCGCCCACATCTCCTCCCATGAAGGTAGTTTTTCTTTGCACAATATGCTTTGGATGAAAACTTGCCATTCATTCGAGACTCCATTCAGGGCTATCTTCACCATCTCGGTTGGCTACGGAGTGGACCCCACTGCAGCGAGTTGGTCTCTAGTGTCTTGAAGACGCTAAAGATATAGGTTCACCCCTTCTCCTTTCTGCATCAAGGTCCGCTGCAACTTCTGCTCTAGGTACATCTTTCGTTGTTCGAAAGCACCTTCATACAAAGAAGACAAGGCTTCCCACATCTTTCGGGTTGTATCCTTGCAAGTGTGAGACCACATGATCTCGAACTCCATCGAGAATGAGCCTCTTTGTCTTCCCCTGCTCGGCCTTGTACTTCTTCTTTTGATCGTTGTCAACAAGAACAGCTACAACACTTTTGACGTAGGCCTCGAGAACATATTCCTCCAGAACAGCTAAGATTCTGGTCTTCCATATGACATAGTTGGAAGCACCTTCCAACCTATCCTGATCTTTGAGCCCATGCGATGCCATCTCACCCAACTTTCGAACTGACTCCTCTAGTCACTGCTCAGCAAATGAGAAATTCAAACACTTTCTGGCGGAAAGTTCTCTAAGGAGAAAATTACCCTTCTACGTGTTTTCGTTCTTTTCCAGCAGATTTCTGCCCTGGCAAAAATTGTGCCCTTCAAGCACTGCACTGAGGCTCTGCGTCACTCCCTCTGACTCTGCAAACTCATGAACTGGAAATCGTACCTTTTTGTCGTCTCACTCAGAGAGAGATTTCCTCGGATCTGCTTCCCAGCAAGGATTGCGCAATCCCTTCAAGGGGATTCGAATTGCTACCAAGTGCAGCTTTCGGCCTCATTGCTCAGCACTGGATCTGCTCTTCCTGTTTCAAAATCAATGCTCTAATACCATGTGAAAATTCCTACACTCTGAAGGAACCCCTACAGCAGCAAATCTGAATCTACTTCACCTGCAACCTACACTTAATTATTTGATCTCATGAAACAGAAAATAGAGCAACGAACAAGATACATAGGACACACTTATTTTTGGACACAATAGTCCCCAGAAAAACCCAATGCAGGAACACTGATGCAACAATTTTGAGGTTTTATTATTATGCAGGAGAAATATCTGAATACAAATCTAGGATGCTCATCTAGCAATCATTTACAGAGAAAATACTGGCGGAAAATCTGACTGAGTTTTACCTCACTTCACCCAACAGAACTCCCGCTGATCCGGCACAAGATTGGCTAACCCTGGCTATTTCTGTGTTGGCTCTGCGTCATCCCTATATCACCTTCTCTGCCCTCTGCGTCAGCTCTCCCAGCTATTCTAACAGTTCCCGGTTGTTCCAATTGTTTCGGAAGTTCTGGATTCTGCGTGACAAGCAACTTTTCTACATCATCTCTCCTGGCTACTGCGTTGCCTCTTTGCAAGCTCTCTCCGCCTCTCTGTTCTGTATTTTCTGAAAATCCCTTCTCCCGGCTACTGCGTTGCCTCTCTGCAAGCTCTCTCCGCCTCTCTATTCTTTATTTTCAGGAAAGTCCTTCTACCGGATTCTCTCTGCCCCTTAGCTGCAAGATCTCCCCAATCGATTTTCCTCCTAAGAACTTCTCACCTCAGAAAATCGATTTCCTCAATCTCTCTGTGCGTATTTCCAAATGAACCCCAAGCCTCCATTTTATACTTTTCTTTTTGAGCCTTCAACAGCCGAGATTAAGTCTCTAATCAACGGCTAAAGATGATTAAATCTCTAATCAACGGCTAAAGATTAAAACATGACTTGACCCGCCTTCTAGAACATTCTCACCCATATTTTGATTAATACCCATTAATAGTTTAATTTCCCTAAGTTTAGACTTAAGAACTCCATTAAAAATATTAATTAATTTAATAAAATACAATCCGAGTGGAAAGTCAACAAACGGTTCTGGGTTCTTTAGAACTCATGTGGCTTAGCCTCTCCACCAATTTTCAAGGCTAAAGCACTTCCGATGCTACCAAAAACTAACATGATTTTCATCACATTTGAAGATTTTATGTTGATTATTCCTTGCAGCTTTTGGATTGACCTCGTGGATATACACCTTGCTATTCACCCTACCATAGGGAGTCTCACTGCTCCTTAGTTAAATATTGTGCTTGCTTCTTATTGGTCTTCTTCTCACATGTGTTCGCCTTGATGATCACGCGATGGTTGCATATTTGATGGTTATGGAGCATGCCATCTCATTATGGTGTGGTATTTAGTGTACTTGATTATCTTGGATATGCTACATAATACATATTGTTATGGAGGATGAGTCTAGCCCCTCAAAGTGACTTTTGCATACTGATGTGGTATTATGTGTCACTAAGAGTGGTGTTCTACATGGTTCTTTGGGTTCTCATGTTGATGTAGGTGTGCATGATGTAATCTCATTTACCATTAAGAGTGGTGTTCTACATGGTTCTTTGGGTTCTCTCTGCCTCTCTGTTCTGTATTTTCTGAAAAGCCTTTCTCCCGGCGACTGCGTTGCCTCTCTGCAAGCTCTCTCCGCCTCTCTATTCTTTATTTTCAAGAAAGTCCTTCTCCCGGATTCTCTCTGCCCCTTAGCTGCAAGATCTCCCCAATCGATATTCCTCCTAAGAACTTCTCACCTCAGAAAATCGATTTCCTCAATCTCTCTGTGCATATTTCCAAATGAACCCCAAGCCTCCATTTTATACTTTTCTTTTTTAGCCTTCAATAGCCGAGATTAAGTCTCTAATCAACGGCTAAAGATGATTAAGTCTCTAATCAACAACTAAAGATTAAAACATAACTTGACCCGCCTTCTAGAACATTCTCACCCATATTTTGATTAATACCCATTAATATTTTAATTTCCCTAAGTTTAGACTTAAGAACTCCATTAAAAATATTAATTAATTTAATAAAATACAATCTGAGTGGAAAGTCAACAAATGGTTCTGGGTTCTTTAGAACTCATGTGGCTTAGCCTCTCCACCAATTTTCAAGGCTAAAGCACTTCCGATGCTACCAAAAACTAACATGATTTTCATCACATTTGAAGATTTTATGTTGATTATTCCTTGCAGCTTTTGGATTGACCTCGTGGATATACACCTTCCTTGAGCTATTTCACCCTACCATAGGGAGTCCCACTGCTCCTTAGTTAAATATTGTGCTTGCTTCTTATTGGTCTTCTTCTCACATGTGCTCGCCTTGATGATCACGCGATGGTTGCATATTTGATGGTTATGGAGCATGCCATCTCATTATGGTGTGGTATTTAGTGTACTTGATTATCTTGGATATGCTACATAATACATATTGTTATGGAGGATGAGTCTAGCCCCTCAAAGTGACTTTTGCATACTGATGTGGTATTATGTGTCACTAAGAGTGGTGTTCTACATGGTTCTTTGGGTTCTCGTGTTGATGTAAGGCGTGCATGATGTAATCTCATTTACCATTAAGAGTGGTGTTCTACATGGTTCTTTGGGTTCTCGTGTTGATGTAAGGTGTGCATGATGTAATCTCATTTACCATCTACTGACTATAGTTGATGTAAGGTGTGCATGATGTAATCTCATTTACCATCTACTGACTATATTTCGTTTGTTGAAAATGTAATAGTGTTGGTTTTTCATAATGTAATATATCATTTACCAAGGTGTGCATGATGTAATCTCATTTACCATCTACTGACTATATTTCGTTTGTTGAAAATGTAATAGTGTTGGTTTTTCATAATGTAATATCATTTACCATCTACTGACTATACTTCGTTTGTTGAAAATGTAATAGTGTTGGTTTTTCATAATGTAATATAATTATTGATTTTATTCTTGGTCAAGCATGTTCTTCATGCTCGATAAGTCGAAAAGAGAAGGGATTTTGTAATTGAGCATGACATTTGAATGAAAAAGACATACGATTTTTATTTTAGTCAAAAAGTGTCAGTCAAAAGTCCAAGTCGGCCCTCTCTGTCAAGTCGGCCTGTGTGGCAGTTTTACACCCTCCTGGACAGGAGGGCAAAAGAAGCTACACGACCTCTTTGGAGGAAAGAAGACAACTTATAATAATTCGATCTCTGCACCTAAGAAGACAGAAAACAACTCGAATTTGGAGGAGATAACAAAGTCAAAGAAGAAGAGAAGACTGAGCCTTTTTCTGCTCTGTTCCTATCACACATGCAAATTTCTGGGATTTTTCTGAGTTAGTCACAAAACCAAAACTCAGCCTCTGCATCAGGGCCAAAGATTTGACCAGTTTGCAAAAGATTTGACCAATTTGCAGAAGATTTGACCACCATTGACTTCGGTTGACTTTGACCTGTTGAAGAAGACTAAGAGGAGGGCTGACTTAGAATTTTTTACAGTTTTGGTCTTGGGTTGGATATCTAATTTTGACTTGATTCTGGGTTGGATATCTAATTTTGACTTGATTCTGTAAGAGGATTGTTGGATTTTCCCCTTTGTGAGCTATTGCCCTGGCTTGGAGCCTAAATTTTTGAGTCTCTTGCTTCTTTGTAATCTTGTGAGACTACATATTTATATAACTGCTTGACAAAGAAGGCATTCTAAATGAATAAGAGGATTGTTGGATTTTCCCCTTTGTGAGCTATTGCCCTGGCTTGGAGCCTAAATTTTTGAGTCTCTTGCTTCTTTGTAATCTTGTGAGACTACATATTTATATAACTGCTTGACAAAGAAGGCATTCTAAATGAATAAGAAGCAGAATAACGTTCGCAAGTAATTATCAAAAAGGAATACCAAGTATCATCTTCATTGCATTTGATTTTACAACATGGTATCAGAGCTAAGGTAAAGAAAGAAATATCACAGCATTTGATTTTATAACATGGTATCGTAGCTAAGGTAAAGAAGAAATATCACAAATTTGCTGATAATGTCAAGGCAGAAAGAAGAAGATCATCAATATTTGAAGACATCTTTGAAAGAACATTTTGGTAGCAGCTCTCTTTCCAAATTAGCACTCTTCCAAATCTATATGTCTAATCCAATGGCATTTATGTGCAAGGAAAGCAATAAGCTTGAGGCAGCATCTAACTCTAAAGCCTGGAAAAAGAGAATTGACTTAGTCCTTAAATAAAATGATGTCATGAAATTCATTCAAGGAAAAGTTGCAGCACCAGATGAGGATAATGCTCAAGAGGTGGACAAACATGAAAAAGAAGAAATTAGGGCTCAAAGGATTATCTTTGAGTCCATCAAAGACCATCTTATCACTTTTGTATCAGAATTATCTACAGCTAAAGATGTTTATAATGCCCTGATGAAATTGTACTCCAACAAAACAGGTCACAAGATAGCCTTACGAACTCAACTCTATCAATCAAAGATGACAGAAAGAAGACGCTATAGCTTCATATTTCATGAAGATATCAAAGCTTAAAGATCAACTTTAAGAAGTTGGTGAGCAAATATCTGATTCAGAAATGGTTACTGTTGTAATCAATGCTTTACCCAAAAAATGGGATGGTTTTGCAAGTAGTATCTATGCTAGAAAAGAAACACCATCATTTGAAGAATTATGGGCTCAATGTACACTAGAAGAAACCAGAATAAAGCCTTAAAAACAATACTCAACCTGTCAATGAGGATTTTCAAACCTATGCATCTAGATCCCAAGGATCTCTACTATTGAAAAATCATGAGAATTATGACTGTTGAAACATGCGCCAGGTTTGAAGTTTTAAGTTTACTTTTCTTAGGAAATAGACATCACTATCATGAAGGCCAGTATATGTGGTGGATAAAAGTCTGTTTAGAAGAACATGTCTACAAGCAAATTCCATTAGCAACACCATTAGAAAGGAGCCTGGCAGAAGTAGATATCAGTTGCATATTAAAGAGAAGTCAGTTGATGACAAAGACCATTTAGATCTTGACAAGAGATATAGGAGTAGGAGAATCTGAAATGAAGGAGGAGCAGACAATATGAATAGGCCAAGTTCACCATCCAACAAGAGCATCTTTCTCAAGCGAATACAGAAGTAAAGGAGTCCTAGCATACCTCAGGCAGCCGAGCCAGTTAAGGAGCAAGAAGAAGTAACCAAGACTCCGGGACCAAGACTCCGGGACGGGGGACGCGGGTGCAGGGAGACGCGCAAAGGGGACGTGTGGGAGTACCCTCAAATTTTAGGGAAATTTAGGGGGGATGGGGGACGTCGAGGTATATAAATTTTTTTCTTTTTAATATATATATATATATATATAATATATATATATATATATATATCAAATTCATATTCTATAATGAAAGCATAAATACAATAATAGATACATATTTGAATTAAATAATGAAATACATTGATCCATACTCATCATCCTTACTAATTAATACATACATGATTCATCCATAGACCATGAGATTCAATAATGAAATACTCTGATCCATATTCATTATTCATTATTCAACATTCTAGAATCTACATTGATTTAAAAATTAAATTCATCATTCTAGATTCTAAATTGATTTAAAATTTAAATTCCTCATTCATCATTCTACAATCTATTTAGAATCTAAACTCACTGCTGAAGTCTGAAATATAGGGCTGAGATTCTTCAGTTAGAAGAGCCGAACCGAAACCTGGTTTTGCTGGAAATAGAGGGGCCGAGGGGCCGAGGGGCCTGTTCAAGTGCAGACTCTTGTCTTTTTGGGCAGCTGAGATTGGGCAGGTGCTGGATAAGTGATAAGGATGAATTCTGGGCAGTATGTGCTAGATTTATGGGCTATTCCTCTGTGCTAAATAGATCGTAGGTCCTGTGCACTTTGGGAAGAAGGCCTAGCTCTTGTAGCTCTAATCTGGGAGGGTCACAAGGCCTAAAAGAGAGCTAGAACAGGGTCCGAGCAGTCACAAAGAGGCAGTGCAGGAGGGAAGTTTGTTAGGAGAGAAGGAGAGAAGTTCTTGGAGAAAATCGAGGCCGAGTTACAGTTGTCCTGTAGTGCCACAGTCAGCCCTAACCAGGGGCCGAAAATTGCAGTCCTTGTAGCAGCACAGGTCCAGAAAATTCTAGGACAGAAGTGGCGTCCTTAAGGTATATATTTGCAAGGTAGTGTAGGGTTGTTCTACAGGTGGTTTGAGCAGCAGTTGTTGGGCATAAAGTTGTTAGAAGATGTTTAAGAAGATGTTTATAGAAACCTAAGTGCAGGACTTGTGAAGGAAAGCAAGGCTGCTAGGAGTGGTAGAAGTATTTGGATGCCCTGAGGATTGGTCTTTGAAGAAGTCAAAAGATCAGTCAAGAGGGCCGATGTTACAAACTCTAGTATAATGATGATTGAGGAGGCAACACACGTAAGCCTCAGATCAGTCAGTCAATGGACTGTACGTGGACAGATCTAGGAACAAAATTCTGGAGCAGCTAGTACGTTGACTAGAGGATGACTAGAAGACCTCATGTACAGTGATTCATTGAAGGTGTCAATGGGCTGTTAGGATGCAGTGTATTGTGCCCTAGTTTAGTGGGTTGCAGTAGAACAAACTCAATGAAAAGAGGGTTGCTTGAGGAAGCCAGATATAAAGCTACAACAGATCTCCACGGTAAAACAGGTAGCTGATGTAAGGGAAGTATGAGTACTCTGACACAAGCTTAGGCTTGTAGATATACACTCCCCGTTTGAGGAGTAAGTATGGACTTCTCTCAGATTGAGAGGGAGTAAGGTTGGACACATGGTTCTCCTTGTGTCCCGTACTATGACAGATTAGGATTAACACCCTATGTCAAGTACATGGACATGGATAAGTTGAATGGTGGATTGGATAAGCATCTTGGACAGACATTCTTTAGTCATGTACTGTGACGGATTAGGATTGATATCCTAAGTCAAGTATATGGACTTGGATAAAGATAGTCCGGTGGAAGACATACTCCCGTAATCCTAGGTGGAGTATGTGCCCTGAAGAGGTGGTATGGTGTCCTATGGAATGTCTCCCAACATTGTGCTCTGATCTTGTGGAGAGATAGAGCATACCTAGTGTGAAAATTTGGAAGACCCAAATTTCTACTACAGCAACTGATTAAGTATTTTCTATTTGTTAAATTACTGAACAAATTATTTACTGGATCCTACAGCAAATACCAAAACTAATACATTGTAACCTTCACCAATTAAATTAAATGCGGAAACAAGAACCTGAGCAAGAAAGAAATACACAACACATGACACCGTTATTTTTGGAAAAATGTCCCCATAAAACCCCAATGCGGTAAAACCGATGCGGCCGCTGAGGGTTTGTATTATTAAACAATAGTTTTCTAAATACAATCTTTGGATGCCTTGTTGGCTATCCAATACAGAGAATTTGACTGGCAGAAGATTAGTGAGAAATACCTCACACTATCACTGGTGATCCGACACTAATCCAGACCCTGGATGGTTGGCCCCACGCTAGCTCTGTGCAGTAGCACAATGCAGCATGATGAGGAGTTTGCAATGCAGATGCAATGTTGGGAAGAAGAACCAGCAGCAGCACGAATGCAGAGGGAGTTGCAATGCAAATGCAGTGTTGGGAAGATGGACCAGCAGCAACACGGATGCAAAGGGAGCTGCAGTACAAATGTAGTAGCGGCAGTGATAGATCCATGGGCAGCAGTACAGGTTGCAGTAGTGCAGAGGATGTTGGGCATGGAGGCTTAGCATCAACACAAGTACCGATGTCGTACGATCAAAGTAATGCTCAATGTGGAGTATTACTAGAGCACAGTGCTCGCTAAGGGGGAGTGTTGATTTGGGGTAGTATCGGATGTGCTCTAGCCATGAAAATTAGTGGAGAGGCTAAAGCACATGAAATCTCCCATAAATGGTTTGGGCAGATTCTAACCGGTTTGGGAGATATTAAAATAATTAATATTTTTAATAGAGTTCCTAAGTTTAAACTTAGGAAAAATAAATTATTAATGGGTATTAATATAAAATTGGGTTAGAAAGTTCCAAAAGTCGTGGATCAAGCCAAATCTAATCTTAGTTGTTGATTAGAGATTAGCCAAATCTAATCTTAGTTGTTGATTAGAGATTTAATCTCGGTTGTTGAAGGACCAACTGGAAAAGTATAAGAAAAGGCTTGAGGGTTAGTTGGAACACACACTAAGGGAGACCAATCAGTTCGATTTCTAGAGCGGGGTCAGCTGAGAAATTTGAACTAGTGGTCTAGAGAGCAGCAGGAGGCAGCGGGTACAAAACAAAGAGTCAGGAACAGCACCAGAAGACCAGCGCAGAGGTTGGAGAGGCAGAGGCAGAGCCTCTCAGGCAGACGCAGAACCAGCAGACTGCACAGTCAGTGGAAGGCCTACGTGGGTGACGCAGAGAGGTCCAGTGCTGACACAGAGAGGCAAGAGTTGACGCAGAGGGTCTAGGAGTTGCGTAGAAGCCAGTAAGCCTGACGCTAATATCGGGAGAAGTGTTGGAGAATTTGTTCTCTGGTGGGTAAGCCAATTTGGCACCCAATTGTACTGAAGAATTGCTAAATAATAAAATACTCCTCTGCTGCACCGGTTTTCCCGCATTGGGTTTTTCCAAGGACATTTGTCGAAAATATTTGTTGATGTGTTGATTCCTGTGCATGTGTTTGTTTCCGTATTATGGTGTGATATTTGCAACAGAATTTATTTTAATGTTTACTGAAGGGCTTTTCGTAAATAACTTATTGGGAAATAAGTAGGAAAAATAAATCAGTTGTTGCAGTGATAGAATTTTCACAAACTACACAATGAAAAGCCATACCTTCGGGGTTGGAAGGCCCACCTTCAAACATACGATCATGATTCATGACAGATGGGCGAGGGAGCATATGGTTGGCTTAGATGGCGGGGATAATGGCACATTGAGCTATCTGGTGGTTGCCAGGGGATGCTAGCTGCCACCTGAGGACCATCTAGGAGAAAAATTGTCTCCTATGGATACTACCCACGGGTGGTGGGTAACAAGTGGGATATCTCATTTTGACTTGATTCTGTAAGAAGAGGATTGTTGGGTTTCCCCTCTGTGGAATATTGCCCTAGCTTGGAGCCTAAATTTGTGTCTCTTACTTCTTTGTGATCTTGGAAGACTACATATTTGTATAATTACTCGATTGAGAAGACATTCTAAATTAATAAGAAGCAGAATAACATTCACAAATAATTATCAAGAAAGAGAATCAAGTATCATCTTCATTGCATTTGATTTTCCAACAGTGTTGATGTAGGGTGCATTCGAACAAATATTAGTTACCAACCTAGATTCATCTTAACTCCGGATCTAACAAGCGCCAAGAGGGATCAAATCTCTATTCACTCTAAAAGAGTTTGCACCTCAAAAGATTTGATCACTCTGAACTCTTGGTAGATCTAGAATTCAGATGGATCTAGAGCAATTTAATTATTAATAATTGATAACTCTTGGTAGATCTAGAATTAATATGGATCTAGAGCAATTTAGTTATTAATAATTTATGATTACAATTTTTATTTTTATTTTTATTTGTACTTCATGTAATTTGGTAGATCTAGAATTCAGATGGATCTAGAGCAATTTAATTATTAATAATTGATAACTCTTGGTAGATTTAGAATTAAGATGGATCTAGAGCAATTTAATGATTAATAATTGATAACTCTTGGTAGATCTAGAATTAAGATGGATCTAAAGCAATTTAATTATTAATAATTGATAATTATAATTATTATTTTTATTTTTTATTTGTACTTTATGTAATTTGTACCCAGTGAAAATATTTAATTATTAATTATAATTATTAATTTTATTTTTTATATTTTATATTTTAATTAATAATTGTAATCATTAATTTTATTTTTATATTTTATTTATTTATTTAAATTGTAATTTATTTTCATTTTTATTGCTATGTAATTTGACAAAGTCAAAATGTTTACAGAACATAACCTTACAACATCTCTTCCATACTAGGCGCAATTATTCATTGACTATCGAATATCAAAGGGGATAAGGCAAAGAGTTTGCTATTGAATATCAAAGGGAATAAGGCAAAGAGTTTACATCATAGTGATTGGGAATATGAGATAACTTGTATCATAGTGAGTGGGAGTATGGGCAAAGGCTGATTTGTGGCATGCATAGCAGCACCTACTGCCTTACATCTTCATGCACTTTCCCTCTTTGATCTACACTTCCTTTACTCCATTTGCCCAATGTGTGATTAGGCACTTGTTTACTCCATTTGCCCAAGGTGTGATAAGGCACTTGATCTTGGGGTTTCCACCTCCATTTTACGTCTCACACTATTCATTCTTACTCTACTTTTCACTAAATAACCTTGTGCCTCCACTCTATAGGCTTAGCAATCCTACCTTCTAGGGAAACCCTCCCTTGAGTTAGAGAGGAGCCAAACTAAAAGTGAAAAGAAGAGCTATTGTGGCGACAGTAGGTAGCCATCCTGAGCTGCAAAAGATTGGCGACAGTAGGTAGCCATCCTGAGCTGCAAAAGATTGGCCCCTTGATGCTCACGACCTTACATCATTTGGGGGTGCAAGATTTTTAAAAGTGAAAAGAAGAGCTATTGTGGCGACAGTAGGTAGCCATACTGAGCTGCAAAAGATTGGCGACAGTAGGTAGCCATCCTGAGCTGCAAAAGATTGGCCCCTTGATGCTCAGGACCTTACATCATTTGGGGGTGCAAGATTTTGTTGTAACAAAGCTCATCTATAAGAGATATTTCAGGTAATCAAACATACACTTGGTATTTTATGCATGTAGGCCATCTACTATGAACCCAGATGAAATTATTGATTACATCATTTGGGGGTGCAAGATTTTGTTGTAACAAAGCTCATCTATAAGAGATATTTCGGGTAATCAAACATACACTTGGTATTTTATGCATGTAGGCCATCTACTATGAACCCAGATGAAATTATTGATATTGCTTTGAATATCAATGATCTAAACCGATATGAGAAAATAATACAAGGGCATACTATATATACCACATTATAACCTAAGAACACCAGGTAAAGAAAAGCCTTCCTAGTTTCAAAATGGTGGCAATATATCCTATATATGATGCAGACAAATATCAGCTGCACATAGTCTTGGACCTCCTCTACCTTCAAAATATAATTAGGCAGTAAAAATCGTCAAATAAATTAAAGGTGAATCAGAACATTAGCATTTAAAGAGAAGGCATAAATTCAACCTTTAGGAATTTCTGTTGAACCTTCCGGTACTCCTTCCTCTAACCTCCATAAAAGGTAATATTGCTCATCAACTTCTTTATCAGCTTCTACTAGCGGTGCTGGAAAAACATTACATTAAAAAAATCAAATAAAACAATACATTAAAGAAATCAAAAGAAAGATTAAAATTTCAGAATCCAGGTGAGTAGTAGTATAATTTTCTGTAATTACTCTTTCCCATATCAACCAAAATTAACCAAAAGAAATCATATGAACCTTTACAAGACATTAAAAGCCCCATTACACGAGAAATTTTTGAGGAAATGCATCAAACAATGTTTTCGTTATTTTGGGATACATGGTCTAGAAAGATCCTTACGAACAGTATCTGACGGGAAAAGCCCCCTTAATCCCATAGATGCCAATCTTGGATCCCTGAACCACCGCCATCCTTGACCATTGCTTTGTGCAGCAGCACGGCCAGCAAAATCAGCACCTCCACCCCAACCAATGCTTTTGGCTCCAGCATCTTTATCTACATCAGAATCATCCACCAAGGAACGACCAAAACGTTGCCAGGCTGCCATGTCTTTTGAAACATCCTGGATTTCCACCTTTGCTCGCAAACGATATCTGTGAGAAGCACAAGAGTTGAATTTTGTTCAGTTATTTACTTGACACACCAACCAAAAATTTAAGCGCACATGAATGTCAAGAAAAAAGTATTGAACAAAAACAAATACATAAGAGATGAGTACAAGCTTGTCAACTCCATCCTACGTCTTATAGTTCATCACTTGAAAGTTGAGAGAGGGTCACCCCCTGCATTTACAATGACATTTAAAGGAAAGACAAAATATGTCAATGTCCTCGACCAAAAATAGTAAATGAAACTGGAGTTAGAGAAGGCAGATATAAAGGAGGTTAATTAATAAAGTACCTCCAACCTTGTCTAGGCCTCACGCTAAGCGAAATACTAATGGAATAATATAGTGAAAAACACCCCAAGTGATACAGCTACGAATAGATGGTAGGTCTAGTTCCAATCTCCGCTTACCATTAAAGTCACCCAATATCTTGTCCGTTCAAAGTGTGTCATCTAAAGGCATGGAGGATTTCTTGTTCAGCCTTGGACATTAGCCTTGTATCTCATGCAGGAGTCGAGACAATAGAGGCAGATAAAGTTTCTCCTATCCTTTGAGGCCAAACTGTATTAGTAACACAATAGAACAAAATCTAACACTTGTTTCCAACATGACAAGGCACCCGAATAATTATGCCTGGCATTTATTTCTCATCATAAAAATTATCTACATTTGATAAATAATTCACCTTACATCAAATATTGGCCCAAGATATAGAACAATCCTTAAGAACAAGTAGTAAAGGCAATCCCCTGCAACGCATAAAAATCAAGGAACTAAATAATGCCAAATATTGACAGTGAGGTGTTTTAGGATTGCGTGCATCCATTATCTGTGGTTGCCACCATTACCCCTAGTCCTAACAACTTAGTTATCCTCCTGTAGCGATGAGACGTCATTCTTCCCTGCCAAAAGGACATTGAATGCCTTTCAATGGCAGGCATCCTCTAGGCCCAAGGGCAGGTTATTTGATCCAGCGAAAGTTGTCATCCATCTCTGCCTCTGCCCACTGTGAGCATTGTTCCACTTAAGGAACTATGAAATTTTCTATTGAAGGTCTTCCACTGGGCAATGAAACTTTCACTTGATGAAATCCTTGTGTATATTATGACAATCAATATTCTTATGTCTGTGACAAACTCAAAAAACATACACTTCTCTCGAGTGTTTCGTTGACCATATTCTGCTTCAGTCCATCATTAGAACCGGAAAGTTTTGGAGCCACACGGTTGGCATTAGCCCAACACTTGAAAACTGACAAAAGCCTTTTTTCTATTTTTATTTCAATAAGAAGTGCACTACACTTTCATTATCTCACATGGTCCCTCGCTTTGTCAGAACCCCTTAATGGTGTTGTCCCTGTGCGTTGAGATTTCTCAGTTGGACCAATTTCCCAACTGTGTTGTATGGGTAGAATTCCTCATCCTATTTATGCAATTTTTAAAGTTTTTAGATCACATCTTCGCATCGATTGAGGGATTTATTTTTCATGAACCTCATTAGTGTTGAGAAATCTAGGGCATAAGGATTAGGAGATTTCTCTTTAATGAAAACTGCTTGTGAATGCTTTTTACTTCTTTAGATTAGGATATTCTCTTTGCTTAGATTATTATAGTGTTGCTCTTCATCAAAGAGTTACCAAAGCGTAAACAATAAAGAGACACGAGACACAGAATGTAGGCAATCAGCTAGGCCAAAACCTCTCCATCCTGAGAGGAAAACCCAAACGAATTCTTCTTCTTATAGAGACTTCAATCGATGAATACCAAGACCATGACCAAGACCCTTGACACAACAACCTCTCCAAGACCAAGTCACAAGCCTTTTAACTCTTCCTTTCATGAGTCAACAATGGTCAAACTTCTTGCTTCTCCCTCCTTCTCAGCTATTCTTTGGATTTCAGCTTCCTGCAACCCTCAGTATCTTCAAAAACCCTAATTGCAGCACTTATAATGGATGTTGCCCAATTTTTGTTCCTCATTTTCCCTTCACTTGGATGGAGAGATTTCCTTCTCTAACTCGGCTTGATAAATGCTATGTCTTCTCCCTTGATTTGGCTTCTAGGATGACCTAGCTAGCCTCAGCTCTTCTCTGCAGCAGATGTACTCTATTTCCTTCACACGTGTGAGGTATATTAGCCCAAAATAGAGAGGAAATCATTCGGATAAGATTCTCTCTCTTCCTTGTTGATTGGCTTCCTTTCTTGTGATCTTCACACTTCTAATTCTCATTTTCTTGCATGATCGAATCATGTCTTCAAAAGGAGGTCGAGCTGCCCTATATATAGTGTTTTGTCCATCAAAATAAGTCGACTTCAACTGGTGCCTAGGCCAACATGCTCTTCTGGAATCATCTTATCATCTTATTCCCTTTTGTAGACCGACTTCGAGGAGAGCTTGTGACATGGTTTTGGAGGGTTAATGACTCAAACAATTTCTCTTTTTACCATGTACAATATGCCCAAATGGGTCTTCAATCTTTGACATTTACTCATTAGACTTTATGACATGTTGACCAAACCTAAAGGCTCACAATGGGAGCCTTAGCTATAAAATAAAATTCCTTGATCATGAAACCCATGAATTAAACATTACAAGAATAATTTTATTTTCTTCTTTACATCAATTACATAAAATCATAATTACACATCATTATGAAGACCAAACCTAGTTACACTTTTCAACACTCTCTTAACTAGAGAGGTAATCATAATCCACACAAGGTACTTGGACATTCTCAATCTAAAAGAATTCTCATAAGAAGAGTCAGATTGGTAACCCATTTGTATAGCATCATATCATCCAACATTGTCACATAGCAAGGCCTTGACTAACTGCTCATAAAATCATAATTACATCAACATGTCATTATGAAGACCGAACCTAGTTACAATTTTCAATGCTCCCTCTTAACTAGAGAGGTATTCATAATCCATACAAGGTAGTTGGACATTCTCAATTTGAAGAATTCTCGTACGAAGAGTCGGATTGGTAACCCATCTATATAGCATCATATCATCCAACATTGTCACATAGCAAGGCCTTGACTAACTGCTCTATCTCTCCACAAGATTAGAGCTCAATGTTGGTGAGACCAATTATGTATAGACACCCTTGTCATTGTCTCTCTTGGAATATACCCTACCTGAGTTCTCAGAGTATGTTCCACCAAGAATATTCTTATCTTGGATTCCCAGTCCTCAAAGAGACTACTCTTATCTTGGATTCCCTAACTCATCCTCAAAGAGTATTGGATGTCAGATGTTTACCCAATCCTTCATTTTGTCTTCCCAAGTGAAGACAAGAATGATGTGTCTATCTCTTCCTCTCTCAACATAGGGAGGACATACCCATTCCTATAAAAGGAATGTACCCAAGCTCCCTCTTAACCACGAACTTTTTTGGGCACTTTGATTGAGGTTGACCACAAGCTAGACTAGGGTTTGACCGCAAGGTTTGACTATAGAATTTGACCGAAAATTGCAAGAGAAATTCACCTTGTTTGACCAAATTCTGACTGAGGAAAGAAGGTCGAATATTTTGTTGGTTTGACCGAAGTTTTCTAGGCAAGTTTCATTGTTGACATTGACCAAAACATTGCAAGTTGTTGACTATGGCTGACCAAATCTCCACAAGCCAAATTTCAACCCTCTGTCGAAGTCTAGTATCTTTAACCATATTTGACTATCTTTCTCTCATTGGATTGGTTTTGACTTGGTTGACTTGGGAAGTCATTTTTGATAGTGGTTATTGGATATACAATTGGACTATGTATCTCATGTTGAACATTGATTAACTAATAGAGGAGGAAGAATTGATTTTGGGTTTTCCCCCTTATGGGGATTTTTCACCTGACCATTGACCAAAATCTCTGTCTCATTGTGCTTGACTACTTCTATTATGCAATTACTGTTTATTGTTCTATCTATAATTGCTTAAATGATAAATCTTTGTCTCATTGTGCTTGACTATCTTCTATTGTGCATTTATTGTTCTATCTATAATTGCTTATATGTTACTCGGCTGATTGAAATTGGAAGAAATGTTTTAAGTGATTATAACAGCGTAAAACACTGTGAAAAAAATTAACAAAGGCCCAAAAATCAAGGTCTAGGGGTTAGCCCCTAGACTTCCATGCAAACCATCCTGTGGACCCTAATTTTGGGTTTGGGGCACAAAAGTTGGTCTCATGGGTCTCCTAGTGGTGAAATAGCCTAGTTCTGCTCCAACATTGAGGGATGTAAGGATGGTGCTAAGTCCTCCCATGTCTTGAAGGGTGAGACAAACCTCATATGGGCCTCAGACTAGCTATCAAACCATGTGATCATTGTTAAGCCAGTTGGGGCATGTTGGTCCAAGTGCATCATATCATGAACAATGTGGGGCAAAGTGCATGCTTGTTGAGGTGTTGTAAGTGCCCATGGATATGAATGATGCTTTGCAAGTGAGAGGAATCCCATGGCTCTCAACGCTTCACCTGTAGGGTTTCATATGCTCCTCTAGTGGGCTTGGGTCCCAGTTAAGTTGCCCAGCCCATGATGAAAACCACCGACTAATGACACACAATATGCAGTGTTACATCTTCACCATTAGGTTCAATAATCATTAGTGCATCGGACCAAGCTTGTTAATCAACGGCAAAATGACACTTCATACAAGGCTTCCCTTCCAAATTTGAAGTTTGATCACATAATAGTGTTACCTCCCTAGATAGGAGCAGCTAATGGACAACCCTATTAAGTGTTCCCGAATCCCAACCCCTAAGGGGAAAGACAAGTCCCTCATACATCCTTTAATCAATAGGTGTTATTCAATAATGATTGAATGGAGGGGAAAAGGGATCTTAGCGCCGAATGCCACGGTCAAACGAGTAGCAATAATGAGAAATTTCACATTTTGGGTGTATAGATGTGAAGAGGGAGCAATCGTGGATGCATGAGTTACCCCATCCTTTGTTCTTCCATCCCTCTTGTTGCCCTTTGTTTCTTGATTTTTCTTTGTATTACTGCCTGAAGCTCTAGAAAATGAGAGCATGCTTTGCATGATGTGTAGCAATGGTTATGCTGGTAGGGCATTTTAACGCCCACCAAGGGTTGGGACACGCAAGAGTTCCTTTCCATGATGTGATTGTTAGTTTTTGTAGCATCAGACAGGGTTTCTAATCTCGATTTGTGTTAGAGAGGCTACAAACACAAGACCTTCAAAAGGTTTCGCAAAATAAGCTTGTGAAATGCCTTAATTAAATTAATTAACCATCATTTAAAAGCTTTCCTCAGTCTAACTTAGGAAAATTGGTTAATTAATAGTAATTAATTAAAAATAGGTGAAAAAGATCTAAAAACTCACACAAATTGAGTTTGAGATGATCTTAATTATGATGAGGATCTAATCATGGTGCCCAATGAGAGATTATAAGAGCATGACAATGGAGATGGAGATAGACACATCAAAATAGAGCGAATTCCTTGGCAAATCGAGCTATCCAGCCACAAAGGTCGAGCAGGGAACAAGAGTTCGAGCCAAAAGGAAAGAAAAAGTGAGAGGGAGCAGCAACAGTGATTTCCAGTGCAAGAGAGACAGCAAGAAGAGGACCGCATTATTCCTCAATGAGGTTGCATAGGGCCTACGCAAAAGGCCTCAAAGGGCAATTCGAATTAGTTGGAGTGGAGGTCGATTCAGGTGTTAGTGATCGGAAGAGATTCCAGAAGGCCAAGCGAGTCATCTCTCAATGTTGAGTTGGGTAGAACCACAAGATCATAGCAGTTCCACAAGCAATTCGAGTAACGTAGGGGTTTCAAGTAACCCAGACAAAGCCAGTTTCAGAGCTGAGATTAGTTGTTGGGTTAGACAAAATGTCTCACTAATATTTTGGCTAGATTATTTTGTTGGGATTGCCAATTTGGGCATCTAGATATTGTACTCAGAGATTGTTGTTGCATATAATAAAATAAACCCTCATCTACTGCACCGATTTTCCTACTTTGGTTTTTCTGAGGATTTTTGTCCAAAAATATTGGTGTCATTTTTATTGTGTGTTTGCATCTATTTTCTCAGTTTCCAATTTATTTTCCGCAACGTTTTTATTGTGAAGAAATTGCACTATGATCTATTTGCAATTTGTCATAACAAATAAACTACATAATTAATCAGTTAGAACAATAAATTCCAATTGTTGCTTTAAAAGGAAATTTGACATGGTATTAGAGCGATTTTGATCAGATCAGGAGCTCAATAGCAAGAGAGAAAATTTTGTAGTTTAGAGGGAGATCTAAGCAAATTTCTTCCCAGATCTACGCAGACCACTAGGGAGTGTGAATTGTAGAGGTAGGGGTTCGATTTTCACTTTGCAACCAGCAGAAAATTCGATTAGCCTCAATTAAAGAAATTTGCAAGTGTGGATTTGTTGGATAGAGGATTTCGGTGAGTAGATCTGGGCAAATTGACCTGCAACAATTTTTGTACTAACAGATCAGCATTGGGTGGAAGAGAAAAGGCACACAAAAATTATACTCAGGATGCCTTCACTAGATTTCTAAGATTTCTCTAGTATGGTCATAGAAAGACTTGATAATTAGGAGGCAACAGACCTGTCTTCTAGATTGGAGGACGAATTTGCTCAGATAGCTTGCCTCTTTAGCTCAACTTCACAAGGAGTGGTATATAAACAGTGGAGCGCCAACTCACATGACAACAGTTAGAGAGTACTTATCCAACTATAAGGACAAACAGATGTTCTTACAGATAAAGATAGGAAACAAGAGTAAATGTACTCAAGTTGGAGTAAGTACCATCAAGATGTAGAGGGAGTCAAGAGCAAGTACCAGTGTTACAAATGTGTTGCATGTGCCCGGCTTAGGTATGAACCTAATTTCAGTGTCCCACTTACAAGATAAGGGATATGATGTCCACTTTGTAGGGAAGAAGGTGTTCATCAAACACCATAGCTGGAAAAAGGTGAGGCAAATTGGAATTCATAGCAACAATTGTATAATTTGCAGCTCAATTCTCCAAAGGCACTAGTCAGCAGCAGCAATAATTGCAGTAGTAGTGGGCGAGACTTGAATGAATTATGGCACAAGAGAATGGGACATTTACACCACGGAGCACTTAGGATGCTCATGGAGACAATGACTGGTGTTCCAGAATTAGGCACGCAACACAATGACGTATGTAGGGGGTGCATACATGGGAAGTATGCTAAGGCAGTGTTCCCAAGAAGTGACAGATGGTGTGTTATACCATTCCAGGAAAACCCGTATCTATTTCTTGAAGACCAAAGATGAAGTCTTAAGTCACTTCAAGGAGTATAAGGCTGTAGTAGAGAATACGAAAGAGAAAAAGATCAAGGTGCTTCACTCGGATAACGAAGGAGTACACAGATAATGACTTCACGAGTTTTTGTGTGAATGCAGGCATCACGAGGGAGTGGACAACTCCATACAATCCACGGGTAGCGTTGCAGAAGAACAGCTCTATAGTTGGTGTTGCAAAGGCAATGTTATATGAACAGGATTTAGCCAAGTTCTTATGGGCAGAGGCATGTAACATGATTGTATATATACATAACAAGGTTCCGCACAGCGCATTGGGGAAGACAACACTAGAAGAAGTCTTCTCACGAAAGAAGCCAAGAGTCAGTCACTTCAATATCTTTGGCAGCATTGCTTATTTCCATATACTAAATGAGAAGCGAACTATAAGATGGATCAGACTGCAAAGAAGGGGTTCTTCGTTGGGTATCGTGAAACCTCGAAGGCATACAAGATTTACATTCCTAAGAGTAGGAAGATTAACGTAAGATGGGATGTAAAGTTTATGGAGGACAGAGCCTTCAAGAAATCTCGCGAGTTGCTAGCAAGTAATCAAAATGGGGCAGCAGAAACTCCATTAGTCCAGCAGCAGGGGCAGCTGCATGGACAATCGCAAGGATAGTCACAGGGATCTAGTACTGTTACTAGTACCAACATATCCTCAGGTACAGGAGATCCAATGAGTTCACAGCAGACAGAGCAGCAGAGGCAGAATGAAGACCATAGTGGTCGAAGCAACAAGAAAGTTCATCAGACATTGAGATATGCAAAGGAGTTCATTAGAGCTCCTAGGACAAACTGGAGAGAACGCAGACAACCAGACAGGTACCAAGCATTGGTGGCACAACTTGTTGAACCTTCCATCTATCAGGAGGTTGCACAGCATCAAGTGTGGGTAAATGCCATGGTAGAGGAATATAGTTCTATCATGGCAAATGATGTTTGGAAAGTAGTGTCAAGGCCTATGGATAGGTCAGTCGTGGGCTCTCAGTGGATCTATAATCAAGTATGTTGCAGATGGCAGTGTGGAGAAGTACAAGGGTAGGTTCATGGCAAAGGGATATGCGCAGAAGGAAGGCATACATTATGAGGAGACCTTTGCCCCAGTTTCCAAATATACTTCTATCCGGTCGATCATATCCCTAGCAATGCAGATGGGATGGGATGGCAGGTTCATCAGAGGGACGTCGAGACAACATTCTTAAACAGGGTGATAGAGGAGGAGGTATACATCGAACAGCCAGAGGGCTTCGAGACACATGAGAGGGGCACATATGTGTGCAAATTGAAGAAAGACCTATATGGGCTCAAACAGGTTCCCAGGGTGTGGTATGGTCAGATTGATAATTACTTGCAGCAAATGGGATTTGTCAGGAGTAATGCAGATCCCAACCTTTATTATCTCATAGTAGAGCGTGAGCCACTCATCCTAGTGTTGTATGTGGATGACTTCTTCTTGACTGGGTCGTCAAGCTCATAAAGTATTGCAAGCGAAACCTAGCAGCAGAATTTGACATGAAGGACTTGGGGTTGATGCATTATTTCCTAGGTTTGGAAGTATGGCAAAAGGACGGGGAGATCTTCCTTTGTCAAGGGAGATATGCTACAAAGGTTCTTAAGAGATTCAGGACACAGGATTGTAGGCCTATGTTTACGCCTATAATTACGAACTAGAAGAAGCTAGATACATCAGAGGATGAGGACGTCGACCCAACCTTGTATAGACTGCTTATCAGTTCCCTCATGTATCTGGTCAACACTAGGCCATATATTTGCTTCACAATCAACACTTTCAATCAATTTATGGTGGGACCTAAGAGAGTGCATTGGACAGAAATGAGTCACATTCTTAGGTATTTGTGCAACATAGTCGAGTATGGATTGAAGTATACTCGAGGTGATGCTATCAGACTATGTGGATTCACAGATGCAAATTGGAAAGGCAATTCAGGGGACAAAAAGAGCACATCAGGGTGTTGCTTCAGCGTTAGATCAGGGGTTGTATCTTGGTGCAGCAAGAAGCAAAAGTCAATAGCGCTAAGCTCTGCAAAAGTAGAGTATATGGAAACTAGCACAGCGACTTGTGAAGCTATATCACTTTGGACGTTGTTGGTAAGCCTGTTTAATCAGAGGTTTGAGGCAATCAGTACATGCTACAATAATCAGAGTTGCATCAGGTGCTTTGAGAATCTAGTGTTTCATGATAGGTCGAAACAAATAGACATTCGATATCACTTCATCAGAGATTATGTGTAGCGTGGTGCAATTCAGCAAGAGCATGTTCCCACAGAAGAGCAGATTGTAGATATACTCATGAAAGCTCCAGGGAGAGCTAAGTTCGTCTATTTCAGAGAACATATGGGTATAGTGGTGAACCCTTTTCAGTAGCAAGCAGACTAGTGTCAAATGGTGTAGTCAGATCTTGAAAGACAAATTGCAAATACTAGTTGCAATTAGTTATTGAGGGGCGCAGAACCAATCAAGTGAAGCGAACAAAGTTCCTTCTATAAATTAATTACTCCAAAAGACTTGGAATATCAAGATATCCATTAAAGATATAAATATTATATTAATATATGAATAAGAATAAGAATGATAATGATTTACAGATGAGAACAAGAAGTTGCTTATATATACGCAAGAGTCTCTCAAATGAAGAGTCATGTCCTATTAGACATGCCTCGTCACCTAATTATAGCTTAACTTAACTATTATTATGATTATTATCTTTACATTATATTTATATTATTTATATATTTTATTCGTTACATTGCCTCCTTCATCAAAAAGCTTTGTCCTCAAAGCTTGTCGATGAAAAAAGGGTTGATCTCTTTTTCGGCTTCGAAAGTCTTTCTATTTTGGAATAGTCATCCTTGTCGATACAAGTCGATATGATCTTCTTAGTGACAAACAAAATTGTCACACTCAGAAGGGATCATACCATCCCAGATTAATCTTCTGTATAGCATTCTGATCACTGGAATTTTGTAACGACTTGTTAGCATAAGACTGGATTGAGATTTCATCACTATTATCCGGAACATCAGTTTGTTGTTTCGGTTCTGACTTGTTCAAATATGTAGCATGGTTGATTCATCTGTTCTCATGATTCGGATGCCGATATGGAACCTTTTTTGTTTGATTTTTCCCTACAGGGCATGCGGCAATTTTTATATTTTCTTCTGGCGAAGATGTTGTTGAGTTTACTATGAAACATTCACCGGGGATGTTCATCGTTTGAATTGCAACATCCACGCCCGTCTTTTCTTCAACTTCCTTATCTTCTTCCTGAGTTGTGACATTCACTGAATCGGTATTTGTTGTTTTGTCATCAACTTGAATTCCTACATTTGATGCTTCCTTCTTGATAAGTTGTCGTACCTGGTTTTCTAATGACTTCTTATCCTTCTTAAGTATCTTAATTTGCGTCAGCAATTTTTCACTATGGTTTTTAA
>APFE031398926.1:279141-301917 GCA_000404065.3 Pinus taeda
TATATAAAATTTATATATACTTTTTTGAGACCCAATTTTCCTTTTATATGTAACTATATAAGGCTTATATAGTATCCTTTTTTATGATTATAATAATATTTTTTTCTCGAAAAATTTGGATGAGACGTGACTCTTGGTACAGTCACAATCTTTAGATTTGAACGATTAAAATTATTTAGATCACTTTTTTTCTCCAATGTTATCAAAATATCTTTTACTTTTAAAATACCATGGGTTGTTTTTAAAACCTCCTGTAAAGGTAATATTTACCTTTCACGTAAGCGCTTTTGTATCCTTATTTTTTCTTTAACTTTTAAAATACCATGGGTTGTTTTTAAAACCTCCGTTAAAATGTTCTCCATGTAAAAAGTAAATGTTCTCCACCTAAAAAGTAAAACGTATTCCTTTCGTTTTTTTTTTACTTTTTAAAATACCATCGGCAATTACCATGGGTTGTTTTCAAAACCTCGGTTAATGTTCTCCACGTAAAATGTAAAACTTACCCACGCGCTTCTCCAAGTAAAAAGTCTTAAATATACTTGAAAAGGTTCCTCCTTACCTTTATTATGCACTTTTTATCAATAATGTAAAACCTTTTTTTATATATATATTTTTTCACATTTTTTTGTTTGTTCGGAATATATTATTTCCTTTCCTCTTTTTTTTTTTTATATACCCTTCTTCTTTATTCTTTATTATTATTTTTTTTAATTAGTAGCAAATGGCCAAAGACCTAAAAAATGGAGAATCTCCCAATATATAGCAAAACGCTTCAATTATGACAGCAACAAGGTTGATGATATGTTGATAGCCAAAGGCCTGGTGATCAGCCAAACGTGGCTCTGATACCAAATGAAGCGAACAAAGTTCCTTCTATAAATTAATACTCCAAGACTGAATATCAGAATCCATTAGGATATAAATTATATTAAATATATAATAAGAATAAGAATGATAATGATTTACAGTGAGAACAAGAAGCTTGCTTATTATCACGCAAGGTTCTTCTGAAGATCATGTCTTAGTAGGACATGCCTCTTCAACCTAATTATTAGCTTAACTATTATTTATGATTATTATCTTTTACATTATATTTATATTATTTATATATTTTATTCGTTACATC
Source organism: Pinus taeda (assembly GCA_000404065.3). Lineage (NCBI taxonomy): Eukaryota > Viridiplantae > Streptophyta > Pinopsida > Pinales > Pinaceae > Pinus > Pinus taeda. The sequence continues at coordinate 280,268 of APFE031398926.1, forward strand.
AAGGCACAATCAGTGACTCATTAGACAATGCAGATACTAGTTGTGGTCAAAGACTTGGGAGACAATTGCAAAACTAGTATGGAGACACAGTGGATCCGTAGATTAGTTCTCAGTTGCAGTAATTGCAACAACAACAGCATGAGATCAGATGTAGTGCAGAACAAAGTTGGCAACACCGCAGGAGGCACAGTGCAGTGTTAGTAGCAGCGCAGGAGGCACAGTGATTCAACTACAGGGCTAGCAAATAAATCAGAGTATGTGCAACGGCTTGATGGACAGTGACAGGTTGTTACAGGTGTCAAACATCAGTAGCCTGAGGGAAGATGTTACGAGAGAAGACAATAAAACACCTTCCTCGCTAAGAGGGAGTGCTAGTTTTTGTAGCATCAGATAGGTGTTTAGTCTCTATTTGTGTCAAAGCAATTAAGAACACGAGATCTTCAAAACCTAGAAAAGGTTTTGCGGGATAAGCTTGTGAAACGCCTTAATTAAATTAATTAACCATCATTTAAATTTTTACCTAAGTCTAACTTAGGAAAACTAGTAAATTAATAGTAATTAACTGAGGAAAGGTCAAAAAGCTCTAGAACTCACATAGATTGAGTTTGAGATGATCTTAGTCATTGATGAGGATCTAATCATGGTCATTGGTGACCCAAAGAGAGCGGGACGATGGGGATGGAGATAAACACATCAAAGGAGAGCGAATTCCTTGGCAGATCTAGCTATCCAGTTGCAGAGGTCGACCAGGGAAGAAGAGTTCGAGCCAAAAGGAAAGCAAAAGTGAGAGGGAGCAGGAGCAGTGATTTCCGGTGGATTTCCAGTGTCTGAGAGTTAGCAGCAAGAGGGTCGCATTATTCCTCAATGAGGTTGTGCATGGCCTGCGCAGAAGGCTTCAGAGGGCAGTTCAATTTAGTTGGAGCGGAAGTCCATTCAAGTGTTAGATGCTGAAAGAGGTTCCAAGAGGCCAACCCAGTCTTCTCCCATGGCTAAGTTGGGCAGAACGACAGGACCAGAGCAGTTCCACAGACAATGCGAGTAGAACTAGCGTAGAGACTGACGAAAGGGTTTCAAGTAACCAAGACAACCAATGTCGGAGTTGAGATCAGTTGTCAGGTGATACAAATTGTCTTACTAATATTTTGGCTAGATTATTTTGTTGGGGATTGCCAGTTTGGGCATCCAGATATTGTACTTGGAGAATGTTGTTGCATATAATAAAATAAACCGTATTCTGTTGCACTGGTTTTCCCAATTGGGTTTTTCCAAGAACTTTTGTCCAAAAATATTGGTGTCATTTTTATTGTGTGTGCGCATCTATTTTCTCAATTTCCAATTTATTTTTGACAATGTTTTTATTGTGAAGAAAATATTGTTTGATTATTTCGTTACTTGTGGTAACAAATAAACTGCATAATTAATCAGTTATAAGAATAAATTTTAGTTGCTACATTTCAAGGAATTTTCACAGTGATAGGCAACATTAGCCCAGGAACGGAGTGATAACCATAATGATAAGTGGTAGAGCTCATGCTTAGTTTTCATCCACGTGTTAATGTTAACGTCCCGACCATATTTTGCATTTTATAATTTTCTTTCTTTTGTTTCTCACTTGTCGCCATTATATGCTCTTTCTTTTTATTTTAGCTACATCAACCTCCCAGGGCAAAATTTCCAGACCCTACTCAGATATGCGAGGGGTGTGCTAAATCCTAGTGTACCTATGGTCAAGTGGACCTAGGGATGGGGGGTGGAGTATATGGCTCGTAATGTACGAAGGGAAGTGATAAGTATGGAAAGGGGAAAACGGGACCACTCTATCTCAATCAAGGTTTCCCAAGTAGTGCCCTTCCTAAAGCCATGGACCATTAAGGTAGGTCCCACTAGACCAAGATTGAATATTAACCCCACATTCAAGGTGAGGGAACAAAACTATAGTCTAAACCATTCCTTCTTCCAAGTCACCCCATAATCCATGTCAAATTCTCAAATGGAAAACAAGCATAAGCACCCGATTGCATAATGAATAAAGTACCATTTGGGTCAAATTGCCCACTTGCCAACATGTGCTCTTAATAAATGGGCAAGGAAACATGCAACTGATGCAGGTTGCAAAGATAAGAATGGCACATCATGCTAGCTACTCCGTCGCTATCAAGGGCTATTAGCTGTCTTCTGGAAGATATGAATAGGAGAAATGTTTCTCCTAGGGGTCACCCACTTTGGGTGGGTAATAGCTATAAGAGGGTTTACAGCTCAAGCTCTAATCGACTTTTGATTATTTAACATCTCATGCCATTCTTTTACATTTTGATATTTGCCTCATGCTTTTTCTTTTCTTACAGCTTCACCAACCTTGAGCATGTAATATCCCTTTTGGGAAAATTAACCTTAGGGCACAATTCTAATCTAGGATTTTCAACGAATACAAGAAAGAATGGTATTTCATAACGATGTTACAACACGTTAAGCTATGAAACAACAGTGCTCATAATTGGACACAGTAATATAATGAAGAATTTAGGCAATCAACTAATTCCAAAAACTAGGGTTGATTCAATAAGCAATTACAAACTTACAAGTTCCACAAGAACATTACAAGCTTAGCTTACTACACTGTAACTAACCCTCCCAAATTTAGAGTCCAACTCAACTATGCTATCACAAGTCACGCCAAAAGTCCTCGTGTTAATTTTCCATTGTTCTGTGCTATTACAATCACTTAGCCCAATCTTTTCTTCAATTAGCACTCAAATTTAATCTTCCAATGATAAATAGCAATTGTAGATAGAACAATAAATGCAATGTCCAATAGAAGACAATCAAAAGCAATCAAAAGAGACAAGATTTGGTCAAAGACTAGGGGAAAACCCCACAAGGGAAAAAACCCTTTCAAATTCTCCTTCTATTAGATTGTCATCAAATGTTCAGTACAAAGATACAATGATTCAATGCATCAACAAAAGAGTCAACGTTAATTCTTTGACTATCCAAGAGATCAACCAACCAATATCCAATAAATGAGCCTCAAAGTGATCAACCAACCAATATCCAATAAATGAACCTCAAAGTCAAATCCGGTAAACAAGTCAAATTCTGCAATTCTACCACAGTCAACAACAATCAAAGATGCCCTAACCAATCCACAAGTCAATGGTCACACTGTCTCAAGGGATCTTGGTCAGCCGTCAAAATAATCGGCCTTCCTTACTGGTCAAACTTCAATCAAAACAATCCCAAACAACTGAGTCAAAGGAGAGAGAACCCTACAGTCAACTTTAGATTTCAAAGGTCAAAGTCAACAGTCAAGAGCAATGTTACTTGGGAGCAGGAGTGAAAGTGGGGAGTGAGAGCAAAAACGGGTGCGGGAGTGACATTTTCAGAAGCTCCCAGTTTGGGAGCAAATCCCAGAGCGTTTATATATATATATATATATATATAAATTATAAATATATATACACTATAATATTGATTTTTCTATATTTTGATCATATATGTCAACCAAAAACATGTAGAATGATGACTTAGATTAAAATATAAACAAACAACAAAAATACATAGATTGAACCATATAACAACATCATCTAGAAGTTATAATCTTCATCAACCACGTCCACAAGTTAGTAACATAGTAACATACAACATATTGAGTCTCATGATTCATCAATCTTAAAGTTTCAAGCTTTCAAAATTCAATATATAACATTTATCATCATTGATCACCAATATACACTTGTAAGCTAAGTGTAAGCATTACAACAAAAATATCTAACATGAAATGAAATGTTATAAAATGAAATGAAATGAAACAACTTTCAACTTTCATGAAGCATCATATTCATAATTCATTACTAATGAGTTATAATGGCCAACTTCAAACTTAAGTTGTCATATAATGTTTAGAAAAATATCATAATAAATATGAAAGAGTCAATAATTATAAAAACTACTAGAAACTAGAAAAGACAAGTAAATCTATTAACCTATTGCTTATGCTGCGGCCTCTTGCCACCACGAGAAATGTCTAATTTTTTAGTCTTGTTGGAAAATCAGGATCTTTGTCATTAATATCACCCTCTAAACATTAATATGCAGAGGTATCTTTCTCATTACCTTTGTATCTGTATAGGGTATTTGTCATGAATATCACCCTCTAAGCATTAACATAAGATAGAAAAAGCATAGCATGTCAAGTCAAGATTTTGTTTGAGTGATGTATACATTTTTAGGAGGGTCATGATAGAGGAGTTCGACAACCAATGTCACTAACATCAAGATACATAGAGGGATTGGTGCTCTTGATTAAATACGAGTTCCATAGCCTAATACATGACAAAATTCAATGGAAACATTGCAATCCCCCAATCCCGAAATCCTGAAAAACTGATAAGTCTGCTGGATTTTGAATGAAATCTAAAATTCTACTTTCTCCATATGAAATCCAATGAGGTCGAAACCACTCTCAAACATCCTGAGTCATTTCATGGTAAAAGTGACATTCTCCTTAATCTTCATTTTCATCCTTTTACTTTAAGAATTTAACATTACCATGAATCGCATATCAATACTAGGGCCATAGGCTTGATCATTAAGTTGCCCCACTCAAAACTTATTTGTTTATTTGAAAACAAATTGCATTTGAAACAATACTGCAAAAAAGGCTAAACGCTCCCACTCGGAGCGCAAATTGGGAGCGGGAGCGAGAGGGGGGGGGGGCTCCCCCGCAACCCTGTTGATGACATTGTATCAAGACACTTTCGTGCAAAGGAAGATGCTACTAGAGAATCGTTTGCAGTCGTATCAGATGCAGAAGGGGGAGCAGATAGATCACTTCCTCAGCAAGTTGTAGGAGATTCGGGACCAACTGACTTCCATAGGGGCCACGTCGAATCAGGAGTTAATGGTAAGGACCGCCATGAACACAGTCTCCGAGGAGTGGGAGACATTCATCCAAAGCAATTTGGGCAGAGTGAATCTTCCGGGATGGGAAGAATTATGGGCAACTCTTTGCCAAGAAGAGATCAGACGACTAACCAAGGCGGGAAGTAGCAGCAAAGGAGCCTGGGTCAAGAAAGAGGAGGAAGAGGATGTTTCTCTAGCATCTGCGGGGAGCAAGGGAAGAGGAAGAAGAAGGACACCTCCAAGATAAAGTGCTTCAATTGTGGGGAGCTAAGCCATTATGCAACCTAGTGTCCCAGAAAGAAGAATAAGGGAGAGGCTTCTAACTCCAAGGCAGTGCCGACTAAGGCGGAGAAGGAGGTAGAGGATGATGACGACTATGCCATGAGTGCTCATGTACCTCTAGAAAAGAGGTGGGGAGACATCGAGTTGTAGTCAGGAGGACTACAGAAGATGTGGGGCAGGATCCTTGAGGTACCCAACTCTTGGATCATATCTAGCTACAGGAGCCCCAAAGTGACAGTAGCAAGATGGCAGATGTCGGTAGAATCAAACACAGATGAAGCGGAAAAGAGTCCTAAAGTGTAGGGATCTGTAGCAACGCAGTGGGGGTTGCAGCAGTGCGAGAGGCACAGAGAAGGTTGCAGTAGTGTAGGAAGGCATAGAGGTGTTTGTAGCGATGCGAGAGGCACAGAGTTGTTGCAGCAGCGCAAAGGCAGCAGAGGGAACACAGGATAGCAACAAAGAGAGCTTCAACATTAGGAGGGTTTCTAGCCTGACAAGGATGTCAATAGTTGGGTAGATCAGTTATCAACGTCTCAATAACTAAGTTGCAATGCAGCAGTAGCAGTGGTAGTATTATGGGTAGCATGATGCAGCATGATGAGAGAGGGTTGCAATGCAGATGCAATGTTAGGAGAAAGGACTAGCACCAGCACGGATGCAGAGGGAGTTGTCGTACACATGTAGCAATGGCAGTGGCACAGCCATGGGCAGCAGTATAGGATGCAACAGTGCAGAGGATGTTGGGCAGCAAGGCCAAACGTCAGCACAAGTACCGGTGTCGGATGATTAGAGTGATGTTCAGTTGTGGAGCATTACTAGAGCACATTCCTTGCTAAGAGGAAGTGTTGATTTGGGGTAGCATCGATGTGCTCTAGCCATGAAAATTGGTGGAGAATCTAAAACACATGAGATCTCCAAGACCCAAAAATGGTTTGGTGAAATTCTACTTGGTGAAAGAGATATTAAAATAATTAATAATTTGAGTGTTGATTTGGGGTAGCATCAAATGTGCTCTAGCCATGAAAAATGGTGGAGAGGCTAAATCACATGAGATCTCCAAGACCCAGAAATGGTTTGGGGAAATTCTACCCCGTAAGAGAGATATTAAAATAATTAATATTTTTAATGGGTTCCTAAGTCTGAACTTAGGAAAATAAAAATATTAATGGGTATTAATATAAAACTAGGTTAGAAGGGTCTAAATGCAATGGATCAAGCCAAATCTAATCTTCGCCATTGATTAGAGATTTAATCTTGGTCGTTGAAGACAAACAGGAAAAGTATAAGAGGAGGCTTGAGGGTCAGTTGGAGACACACCAAGTTGATTAGTTAGTTCAATTTTCTGCAGCAGGGTTTGCTGAGAGAAATTGAACCAGTGATCAGATTTGCGGCGAGGGGCAATGAGTGCATAGGAAAGAGGCAGAGATAGTGCCAGAAGACCAGCGCAGAGGCAGAGAAGGCTATGCAGAGCCAGCAGGGGCCACGCAAAGGGCCAGAGTGACTGCGCAGAGGGCCAGAGGGCCTGCGTGAGTGATGCAGAGGGATAGAGGGCCAGCGCAGAGCATCTGTAGGTTGACACAGAGGCCAGGAGGGTTTACGCAGAGCCTCAAAGAGGCGTTGGAGAGATTTTCGTGGAGTAGACTTGCTGAATATCTGCTTCCGAAGAGAGGTATTACTGCCACATTGATTTCTCTATCGGGTGACCAATTTGGCACCCAGTTGTACTCAAGAAAAGTTGCTTAATAATAAAACCATCAAAACTGTTGCACCGGTTTTCCCAAGTTTGGTTTTTCCGGGGACGATTGTCCAAAAATAACAGTGTCCCTTGTGTGTTTGTCTATTTCTTTCAGTTGATGATATGTAGATGGTTGAGAATGCATTGTGTTTATTTCAGTATTTATATGGTTAAATAACTTGTTCAGTAATTAAATAAGTAGGTGAAATAAACAGATAGTGCAGGAAAACTTCTAACGGGTTAGACTTAGAATTTCAACACAAGGAAGCATTTTATTCAAAGAATTAATGCCAAATATAAACATTATCTATGAACTCTATCAATGCTTAGGGTATGTTGTAGCCATAGGTAGTTTATAAATCGTTATTTCAAGTCCATAGAAAGAGTCCCTAGTTGATATAAAAAAGTGCAATAAATGAAGTATGTTATTTCGGGTCCATAGTAAGCATCCCTAGCTAATATAGAAAAATGCTATAAATGAAGTATATGTACTTCCCTTTCCTTCACTGAACTATATTTGTATTTGTTGTTTTACTCTTTCCCTCAAAAGCACCATTCATAAAACACTATAACTATTACTAAAGTACTTCCTAATTTTAGAGTTTGAAATATTGTTTCTCAATGTACAACATTATATCTAATATTTCTATAATATAATAGGAGTGCCACATGCCATTATTCAGGAAAAGATTGTGGCCTCCCCCTTTAGGATTGAAACTATTTTTAGACTCGTTTACCTTTTGCATCGAGTTCACCGCTTTATAAGCACTATAGCCAATAGGGACCACTACCCTTACCTTGTCCATTGTTCCTCAAAGGCCACTACCATTACCTATACCCCTAGTCGAGCTCATGGTTGATTTGTGGAGGGAACCTATCATTTTCAATTGATTGGTAACTCAATCAATACCCCCCATCCCACCCTGTCATTCAAATATTCTCTTGACATCCCAAGTCGACTCTTGCTAAACAAGCAGGACTTGAATAAGGATCATCAAAAGAGGGCATCATCAGACAATTTATTCATGTTACTTGGGCCCACACAAACCTAGTGAACTTATCACCAATATGGTCTTTTATGCAAAGAACTTCCTAGAGCTAATAGATAGCCTTATTGCCTAACCCCACTATACACTCTCGTATTGGATGCATGCTCTCTAGATCCCTAAGGAGTTTCAAGTTGGCTCTCATCATCTTCACATTGAAAACGACCACCATATCAATCGATGGGGATAGAATCTACCAGCTTTGCCATTTTTCTAAGACTAAGATGGATGAGTACTTCATTTTCAAGTGCCCCATATATTACGAGATTAAAAGACAATTTTACTATCTTTTCAAAATGTCTCGAAACTCTCTATCGACATTCTTTCATTTCACAGACCAAAAATGCTTGGACTCATACATGAGAGAGGCCCTTGGACTTGGATCTCGTTCTCTCCATCCATCCCGCCCAAGACCAAACCCCATTCGACCAATCATATCTTCCTTTCCAATGATTTTAGTGAGCAAAGGTGCCAAGAGTGACAAGGCAAGGGCTAGCAACACTACAGCAATCATCAAGTCGATGAGACCTCAACAGACCTTCTATGCTTAACCAACAAGATCCTTATGGACATGTCACCTCAAATCTCAGGACAAGTCGCGCCACACTAGCAATAAGGATACCTCCTCCAAGACTCAACGATGGGTAATAGTTTTTGAGAAATCTAGGGCAGACAGTTAGGGTATTTATTTGAATTGATTTCTCTTTAATCCTTGACATTTTTCTTATGATTTATATTAGAACATTATTTAGTTTTTTTCATCATCAAGACAAATGCCAATAATAAGATCACAATGCAAACACAACACCAGATGTAGGTTGCTCGCTAAGGCCAAAAACTCACTTAGAGAGGAAAACCCACAAAAATCTCTTCTTATAGAATTTCAATGAAGACTTCCAAGACCTTGACCCTGACCCAAGATGAAACCCCCAGTGATGAGCCAGCCAAACCCCCAAAGATGTCTACAAAAACAAGGCTGAGAAAACCCTCGTTCCTCCTTCAAACTTGCACGTGTGAGCAACAAAGAAAGAACTTTACTTTCTTCCACATTCGCTGGCCTCCCAAGACTTCGATCCTCTTCCCATATAATTTTGCTGGATTAGACTTCTCTCTTCTTCGTTAGGATCAGAGATAACTTTTTGTTGGACCTGTATTTCAAATGAGGTGAAGATCCTCTTTTTATAGGCCTCCATGAGAGCGAATTAGGCTCTCTAGGCCGACTTGAAGAGGGTTGGCCAACTCATTACTTTGAGGATTCTAGACTCCATACATTACAATAATTTTTTTTTTGTTCATCATATGAGCCCTCCAAGGGCTAGTACATCATGGCTTTGACCCTTTGACTTGACAATAAGACCCCTAGAGCACTCAATCGGAGCTTTGACCTAGGACCATAACATGATGAGCAAGAATCCCATTCCAATAAAATAATTTTTCTTTTCTTTTCTTTTGACAAGTACATCAATAATTACATCGAGTCATGACTCTAATACAATTATGAAGACCGAAACCAATTACATTTCAACAATAGCATCTCAACAACAAGACATAACTCAAACCAAATCTTCCTGCTCTTCTAGATCCTCCAACCAAACATCTATCAAGAGTTTATTTTCAATGGCCTCATATGCTAGGAGAAATAGCATCATGGGTAGTGGCTTACCCCCTTACACAACTTTTCCATATCTAAGGGTTGAAGGGTTGTAGTGTTTTGGTTTTTTTAGCCTTCAACTCTCCACAATACTTACACACATCTACACATTCATTGTGTTTCTTTGATCCATGATATTAGGTTCAAGACTTTAGATCTCCACCGCATAGGCTAGATTTGATTATATCATGCTTTTCTAGAGACCACCTTTGTTGAGAAATGATGGATATTGCAGATTAGGGTTTGATTCCTTTTCCTTAATAATTACTTGTGAGATTTGTTGGCTAATAATTACTTGTGAGATTTGTTGGCATTTAATTATTTCGTTATATCTTCATCAAGCAATTACCAAAATCATAAAGTACATGAAGATCACAAGAACAAAAAGGAACACAAAATATAGGCTCCAAGCCAGGGCAAAAGCCCCTCCAAAGGGGAAAACCCAAAAAAAATCTTCTCTTCTTATAAAATCAATTCAAAGTGAGACATTCAAGACCCAAAGACCAAAATCAAGACCTCCTTAAGTATCAAGTTAGCCCTCCAAAGAAACCTTCCTCAAACAAGTCAAAGTTCACAAGATCAACAGCTTCAAAACTTGCACAGCGTCAAAATTTTGGCCCAGCTTCGCTGCAACTTCGGCCCTACAACTTCACAAAATTTCGACCCTACAGCTTTAGATATTTTTGGCCCTGTGACTCGTATGGATGCCCCAGAACCTTCGCACATGTGAGCTAAATGTGAAAATCTGGAAATTCCAAATCCTACTACATCAACTGATAACATTTCTTTTATTTGTTAATTTACTGAAACAAATTATTTGCAGTTGTCTACGGCAAATATCGAAATACATACACTGCAGTCTTCACAAATTAATTACTGCGGAGAATAAATGTAAGGAAAATACTAACACAACAATAACACATTAACACACTTATTTTTGGACAATTGTCCCTGGAAAAACCCAATGTGGGAAATCTGGTGCAACAGATGAGGGTTTCTTTTATTATTCTTCAACAAAATCTCATGTACAATCTACGGATAGTAGAATAGAAGAAGTCACTGAGAGAAATTTTACAAACAAATTTCTCCACTCCATAGTGAATTTCTGACACCTTAGAGGGCCTGTTGCCCTCATGCTAGCCACACTGTGTCACCCTCTGCGCAGTGACTACGCTATCCTTGCGTCACTGCCTTTGCATGGTGATGTGCATCCCACTTTTGCATTGCCTCTTCCTGTCATTTCCTGCATTCTCAACTATTGTTGATACCCTCTCTCTCTCACCTACAACTCACCCTCTGATTCGATTTACTCTTGTCGAACTTCAGCCAGTGAGAAAATCGATCTACTTGGGCAACTGAGTATCTGCTTAGTGTATCTTCCAAATGCCCATCGAAGTCCTTATAATCTTCTCGTTGAATAAGCAACAGCCCAGATTAAATTCTAATCAATGGCTCAGATCATATTGACTCGATCTCCATCTTTTTCTAAATGATTCACACCCAGTATTATTAATACCCTTTAATTATTTTAATTTCCTAAATTTAGACTTAAGGTATCCATTAAAAATAATTAATTATTTTAATAAAACTGTCTCCGAGTGGAATTTCCCAAAACGATTTATGGGTATCTAGAATACATGTGTCCTAGCCTCCTTGCAAATTTTGAGGCTTAGAGCACATTCGATGCTACCAGAAATAAACACTCCCTCTTAGCGAGGAATGTGCTCTAGTAATGTAACATGCTGAAGCATCACCCTGACTCCGTATCATCTCCCTCTATGTTGTTGATGTATGACATTACTATCCACCAACTACAACGCAAATGTTGCATCTGTGTTGTTGTCCATGCATACAGTTGTTGCTGCAACTGAGAAACCATATGTTTCTACTATTCAAATGGGTTCTCTACCATACCCATCTACTCCCTTAATTGGATGAACTTAACTCTTCCTAGAGCCTTTGTGAGTACCATATGTTTCTACTATTCAAATGGTTTCTCTACCATACCCATCTACTCCCTTAATTGGATGAACTTAACTCTTCCTAGAGCCTTTGTGAGTACGTCTACTACATTATCTCCTATGGTGACATACTGTAGTTGTATTGCCCCACGCTGAACACAATCTCTAATAAAGTGACATTTGATATCAATGTGTTTCGACCAATCATGAAATACTAGATTCTCAAAGAGTTTGATACAACTCTAATTATCACAGTAAACATTGCTTGCTTCCATCCTCTTTTTGAACAAACTCACACGCAGTTTTCTAAGCCATAAAGCTTCACACTAGCTGTGCTAGCCGCCATGTATTCTGCTTTCGCTGAGCTCAAAGCTACCAACTTCTGCTTCCTGCTGCACCAAGAGATCATTCTTGATCCAACGTTGAAGCAATACCCAAAGGTACTTTTCTGGTCTACTGAACTACCTGCCCAATCTACATCTGTGAATCCGCTCAATTTGACATTATCTACTCGGGTGTATTTCAACCCATATCTGACTGTTCGACGCACATATCTAAGAATGTGCCTAGCTGCTTCCCAATGTACCCTTTTCGGTTCCACCGTGAACTGACTAAGGGTGTTGACAGCGAAACAAATGTTTGGGCTAGTGTTGACCAGATACATGAGCGACCCAATGAGTTGTCTATACAAGGTGGGGTCCACTTCCTCGTCTCCTAATGCATCTATTTTCTTCCAGTTGGTGATCATAGGCACAGCCATGGGTCGGCAATCTTGCATTTTGAATCTCCTCATAATCTTTGTAGCATATCTTCCCTGCCCAAGGAAGATCTCCCCATTCTTTTGCCAAGCTTCCAACCCTAGAAAATAATGCATCAACCCCATATACTTCATGTAGAATTTTGCTTCAAGATTCTTCTTGCAATCCTTTATGAGCCCAGATGACCCTGTTAGAAATAAGTCATCGATATATAATACCAGAATAAGTGGCTCATTCTCCACCATTAGATAGTAGAGATTAAGATTAGATGAATCTCAACTGCTGCAAATAACTATCAATCTGACCATACCATGCTCTGGGTGCCTACTTGAGCCCAAACAAGGTCGTCTTTAACCTGCATACATGAGTTCTATTTTCATGAGTCTCGAAGCCTTCGGGCTGTTCTATATGCACCTCTTCTTCTATCACCCCGTTCAAAAATGTTGTCTTGACATCCATCTGGTGAATCTCCCATCCCATTTGAGCTACGAGGGATATAACGGATCTAATAAAGGTATATCTAGCTATTGGGGGGAAGGTCTCCTCATAGTCCATTCCAATTTCCTTCTTTTTGTGTGTACCCCCCCTTTGCCACAAACCTAGCCTTATACTTCTCTATACTGCCATCTGCAGTGTACTTGATCTTGTAGATCCACCTTGATCCTGTTGAAAGAAATGTAACTAAGTTCGGCCTTCATAAATGTACTTTTGATATTTGTACTTATTCAAGAAAGAAATATTATTTTTATAATATATGTCAATGAGTTTCTTGCTCATTAAAATAGGTCTGCCAGTAGTTAAAGTGCTATAGGTGAGTCAAATAGTCAAAAGGAAATGTGAAGGCCTTAAGGGCATGTTACACCTTGTATGTGTATGTATTATGGTCAAGAGAATACCTCCAAGCAAAGTCACAAACATCCTCCAAGCAACGACATCCTTAAAAAGAAGAAATCTAAAGCATAAAGGCCAAGTCGGCTTAAAAGGAGCAGACACCTATATAATAGGGTCATTACACCACTCAAATAGAACGCATTCATAGCTCTGAAATTAGCGTAGAAAATGAGGAAGAAAAAGGGTAATCTAGTGACAAGAAAGGGAGCCTCTAGTGCAGCGTACAAGGAGTCTAGGCCGAAGTTGAGAGGATTGTTTTCTAGGGTAGAAAACAGTCACACGTGCGAGAAACAAAGCCTCTTCCTGTGGTCATTGCAGCACTATCACACAGTCACATAACATCATTGGTTGGGCAATCTAAGCAGGCCTATAAGGCCCTTCACTCAAGCGTAGAAGGATCCCTCTCAAGCGAATAAGGAAGAGGTATAAAATCACAAAGAAAACAGTCACACGTGCGAAGGTAAAGAGGTTGTCCTTGTTGTCATAACAACCCTTCCATTACAGTCATACAAGTTCATTGATTGGTGAAGACAAGACATGAATCATCATAGGAAAATGGCATCATCAAAGGTATCTCCTCTAGAGCAAGTGCAACAAGGTTTACTAACAAGTTGAAAGGAACGAAGTGTCAAAAGGAGGAGGACAAAGTGTCGGAAGAAGGAACCCTATGTGCCGGGGAACAAAGTGCAAAAAGGGCTTGACTTATGCTTGAAAGATATTCTAGTCAAGGGTCTAGGGTTTGGCATTGATCAATAGAAGCTTCAATAAGAGAAATTCACTGAAGGGTTTTCCTTTCAAGAGAAGAGAGGTTTTGGCCCTGGCAGAGAGCCAACATCTTGTGTTCTTGTTTTTATGTTTTGGTAGCAATTTGATGAAGTACACACATATGCACTAATAAGAAGAAGAAGAAGAATAAGATAATAAGGAAAAGTAAAAATACTCCACAAATTGTTATAAAGTAACGAAGAATCAAAACTACACTACTTTGCCCTAGATTCTTCAACAGATCCTACAACTGATCTATCCTCTGGTCTAGGTACCACTTCCCAGACATCAATCGTCATGATAGAACTGTACTCTTCTACCATGGCATCCACCCAAACTTGGTGTTGTACGGCTTCCTGAAAACTAGAGGGTTCTTCAACCTGTGATACCAAGGCTTGGTACCTGTCAAGTTGTCTACACTACCTCTTGTCGGTTCTAGGAGCTCCGACAAACTCCTTTGCATCCCTCAGCGTCTGTCGTACTTCCCTGCTGGTTCTACCATTGGTGATGGAAGGCTCAATCAAATCCTCCCCCTATTCCTGCTGAGAACTACTTGGATCTCCTACACCAGAGGAAATACTAGTGCTGGTTACGGTACTCGATCGTGATATATGTCCTCTTGCTTGTCCTTCCTGTTGCCCCTATTGTTGTTGGACTAATGGAACATTTGTTGACTGATCTTCTGTTGGCATCTCTCGAGATTTTCTGAAAGCTCTATCTTCCATGAACTTTGCATCTCCTCTTACTACAATTTTCCTGCTACTTGAAATGTAGATTCTATATGCCTTTGAGGTCTCACTATACCCTACGAGATACCCCTTTTCTACAGTCGGATCCATCTTACTACGCTTCTCGTCTAGAATGTGACAATATGCCACACTTCCGAATATCTTGAGATGACTTACCTCCGACTTTTTCCTTGTGAAGACTCCTTCAGGCGTTTTCTTCCCCAATGCTCTATGAGGAGTCCTATTTTGGATATATATCGTTGCATTGCATGCCTCTGCCCATAAGAATCTAGGCAAGTCCTAGTCATATAACATAGTCTTTACTGACCCGACAATTGTTCTATTCTTCCGCTCCGCTACTCCATTCTGTTGTGGATTGTATGGAGTTGTCCGCTCTTTTGATGCCCTCCTTTGCGCAGAAACCTGTGAAGTTTTTATCCGTATATTCTCCACCATTATTCGAACGCAATACCTTTATCTTTTTCCCTGTCATGTTTTCTACAAGAGCCTTAAACTCTCTAAATTGATCAAAGACCTCATCCTTGGTCTTTAAGAAATAGATCTTGGTTTTCCTAGAGTGATCATCAATAAAGGTGACAAAGTACTCACCACCGCTAAGAGCTTTCGTGGACATCGGCCACAAATATCTGTGTATCAATCCCAAAACGCCTCTTGCTCTATTGTCACTTCTGGGAAAAGTTGCCTTAGCGTATTTCCCTAGTATGCATCCTCTACACACATCATCATGCTCAATAGTGAGGAGTGGAACTCCTATAACAGAGTCTCTGAGCATCTTCAATGCTCCATGGTGCAAGTGTCCCATTCACCTGTGCCATAGTTCATTTAGCTCCTTTTCACCATTATGATTACTGCCTATCAGTGCCATTGGAGATTCGAGCTGCAATCTATACAATCTGTTGCTTCAAGCTCCAATTTGTCTCTTCTTCTTCCAGCTAGGATGTTTGACATACACCTTCCTTCCAATGAAGTATAAATCGTACTCCTTGTCCTGTAATTGGGACACTAAAATCAGATTCATTCCCAACCCCGGCATACACAGCACATTGGTGGCTCTTATGCTGGTTCCTACTTCCATCTAAAATGCGATGGTACCTCTCCCTACTGGAGTACACTTCGTTTTGTTTCCCATAGTGATCTAGAAGTCCATCTGCTCTTCTTGACAGCTAGAGAAGTACTCTCGTTCTCCAATCATGTGAGTTGAAGCCCCACTATCAATATACCAAACACCTGCTAATGCTAAACTTGACAAACATGTGAATTCTTCTTCCAATCTGGAAGATAATACATCTTGACTATCCATGTTGTTCCATGCTATTCTCCTTCTCAACGTTGTACTTACTACTGCAAGACACTGCATTTTCGCTGGAGATCTACTTTGCAAAAGAACCATAGTTGCTCCCTCTACATCTGACAACCCTTCGATTTGGAGATTGATTCTCTGTTGACTCACTCAGAGAATTACCTCTCCCTCGAAATCTTACATGCCTGGCCCAAGGACTGCGCAGCCTTCTGGGGGCTTCGAGCAGTTGCTTACGCAGTGCTACATTGTTCCCTTTTCTTCTGCACTAGATCTCTCCTACCTCCAGTCTATGCTCTGATACCATGTGAAAATCTGGAAATTCCAAATTCTATTGCATCAATTGACAATATTTCTTCTACTTGTTAATTTACTGAAACAAATTATTTGCAGTTGTCTACGGCAAATATCAAAATACATGCACTACAGTCTTCACAAATTAATTACAGTGGAAAATACATGTAAGGAAAATACTAGCACAACAATAACACATTAACGCAATTATTTTTGGACAATTATCCCCCAAAAAACCCAATGTGGGAAAACCGGTGCAGCAAATGAGGTTTACTTTTATTATTCTTCAGCAAAATCTCATGTACAATCTACGGATAGCAAAATAGAAGAAAAATCACTAAGAGAAATTTTACAAACAAATTTCTCCACTCCACAATGAATTTTTGACACCTGAGAGGAACTATCGCCCTCACGCTAGCACTGCATCACCCTCTGTGCAGTGATTGTGTTGTCCCTGCATCACTGCCTCTGCGTGGGTGATATGCATACCTTTTCTGTGTTGCCTCTTCTTGTTGTTTCCAGCATTCTCGACTATTTGATACCCTCTCTCTCTCACCTGCAACTCACCCTCTGATTTGATTTCCTCCCTCTCTCTCTCACCTGCAACTCACCCTCTGATTTGATTTCCTCCCTCTCTCTCTCACCTGCAACTCACCCTCTGATTTGATTTCCTTTTGCCGAACTTCAGCTAGTGAGAAAAATCTACTTGGGCAACTAAGTATCTGCCTGGTATATCTTCCAAATGCCCATCAAAGTCCTTATAATCTTCTCATTGAATAATCAACAGCCCGGATTAAATTCTAATCAATGGCTCTGATCATAGACTCGATCTCCATCTTTTTCTAAAAGATTCACACCCAGTTTTATTAATACCCTTTAATTATTTTAATTTCCTAAGTTTAGACTTTGGCATCCATTAAAAATAATTAATTATTTTAATAAAACTGTCTCCGAGTGAAATTTCCCAAAACGATTTCTGAGTATTCTGAAATACATGTGTCCTAGTCTCCCTGCAAATTTTGAGGCTTAGAACACACCGATGCTACCAGAAATCAACACTAAAGATGTCAAAACATAAATCCTTCTTCTTGCTTTCCCTTCTCTTCTTCTTGACCATCGCACTTGATTTTGCTTTTCTTGCTTAAAGATTGAATTTGTGAGTGAATGTCTCACAATGAGGTCGAAGTCTCTTCCTCTTATAGCCTTTCACATGGTCGAATTAGGCCGACTTCCCTTTGGTAGGTTCGACTTGGCCTTGGGTCAAATAGACCCTTCTAGACTCAAAAATAATATTTTCTATTGATTACAAATTGCTCGAAAGGGACTTTGACTCGTGACAAAAATTCTTATTGACTTGAGAAACCCTAGAAGCATGAAGAACATGCTTATCTAGAAATATAATAATAATATTTTCTCTTTTCTCTTTTCTTTTCTTTTTCATAAAATTTACATTGATACAAGTACAAATACAATTATGACAACCGAAACTAGTTACATTTTCTAACAACCTTTGCACTCCCACTTTATACCTTGCACTATTGTACTTAGTGTAACATTGACCTATTTGTGATCAATTGTCGAACATTAATAAAATTATCATATTTTATATAAGCACCAATTGGATGGTTTCTTGATTTTATGTATTTTGTATCACTTGTAAATCTTTGTGCTACATGAAAAAAACATAAATGGCTTGAAACCTTGGGTAAGTTCCAAACTCTATGTGACGGATTAATAAATTACGTATATATGCACACACCTTCACCCATGAAAGCATTGAAAGGTGATGCATGTGAATGTTACATATATTAGTTGGGGTCTTGGTAGGGACCAATCTGCCTATTTAAAATGGAGTTTTATAGTAGCGATTAATATTAGCACAACTCCAACAATAAACAAACATGAAAGAGAAAGTATGCACAAGTAAAAAGAGAAGTGACACAACCATATACATATGATGTACACTTATTTGAACAAAATTGTGGGGAGAGTGATCAAAGCTAACCAAGTCCCCAAAACTGTGGGGAGAGTGAAAAATGCTAACCAAGAGATACGGATAAAGTACGAAAGTGTAATGAAATACAAATTAAATAAAGTTTATGGTAAATGTTCAATACACTAAGCCTCAAAAATACCTTATACAAGAGTAGCTCAAACACTACAACCATGAGTTGTACAACGACAGAATATTGAATTGTGATACAACACAATATTCATAATTTCTTGAAGCACTTGCCACTTGAAGGTGCTAAGAATTCAAGATCCAAGTCAATCAATCAAGAGACAACAAGTTGCTTGACGAAAGATATGGGAGCCTTAAGCAACTTAGCATTTAACATTAGTTGCATGTTGAGATAGCGCATAATGTCAAGAACAAAGGCATTATCACATGCTACTCTAATAACAACATATGGACCATATCAAAGATGCATGAGCTTCCTATGAGGATGTTATGACACCTTTTGCACATAAAGCAAGACCTTACAATTGGCTTTAAATCAATAAGGAACACAATGAGCATTGTGTCATTGCTTATACATCTATTACAAAAGTAAGGATATGTTGGACCTAATTGTAGATCATTTGGATTGGCTAGATAAAATATTCAACTATATTGTTTGTAGTCCTATTGAGGCATTGCCAAAGTTAATGGTACTTGCAAAGCAATATCAAGTAGCACAAGAAGGAAACAAGAAAAGTGTGGAAGGGGCTATAAGTTGTAAAGTTGTGGATGGCTCAATTGTAAGCATGTTGAATAAAGGGTGGATTGTCATTCCAAGTAAATCAACAAGCTTGGTTATACATACAAAGGTGGACAAGAGTACAATTGTCAACTTTCATTTGTACATCAAACTAAGAATGGAAAGTTTTAGACCTATCCCAGTGGAGTATCTAACATAGAATAGAGTACTTTTCAATAGTGAATAATGTATCAAGGATCAAGGTCAAACACTACGGATGTTGGTGACCCAAAGTGTTCAAAAGGTTCGAAGAAAAGAAACTAGCTACCTCGAGAACAAGGGACCATGATAACCATCTTAAAAAAGCAATCAACAATGATAGAGATGCGTAGACACTCCATTTTGATTGTAATGTCCCCTGTGGATTAATTGCCCAAGGGAGGACAAAATAGCCTATCCAACCTCATTGGTTATAATCTTTCATAAAGGGGGAAACCCAATTATCCAATGTTTGGGCCAACATTGTGTAAATTTGAGGGTAACTAGGGCAAAAAATCCAAACTAGGGGTTGTACATGAGCCCCTCACATTTGATTAAGGAGGAGAAACCCCCATAAGGAAATCTATAAATAAAGGAAGTTGGAATCACTTTTGGTCATCAATTTGGATTGGAATATCTATGATTGTTTTTAGCCTAAGGCTTTGAGGGTTTTAAGACACCTTCTTTTGATTAGTTCCAGTGGAGGTGATCCTACCCTAACGAATCCTGTCTAATTTCGGTGGAGTTGATCCCACCCTACCTAGACACTTCTTTTCTTTGTTCAAGTACAACGTATCTACTCAAAGCAACTCTGATATGTCTGGCTAAGTAAGGAAGCAATTCCATATGATCTTTAATCAATCAATGAATTATACTTAGGAGCAGCAAAGGTCTCCTATGATACGTGTGGTCACCTAAGCTTGAAAGTAAGGGCTTTGAGACAGTGAAACTTCCTGTGACTTTCCATAGTATATCCCAACTCAGAATTGCTAACTAAAGGACAAACAAGGCTGCGAGTATCCTTCTCCGAGGCATCGAGACCTTTCCGCATTCAGACAATAAGTTCATTGAAGTAATTAGGGCAACTCGATAGTAGTGGCTCTCCTGGTTGCAACCACAGGGACCAAAAATTGGTCGAGACTGGGCACACTTTTGAGCATGGAACGCATTAATCCAAGCACAATCAGCTCCTAGCATACAAAGGCCAAGTTGATATATTAGTTTGTACGTTGAGCAAAGTAATTTAGGAATATTTATCGTTGATATTAGTGAATATTTTATTGGAAAACAGACACAAGTGAATACTTAGAATTCTCGTCTACCAACCTTGGAGGCAAATTCGCATATTGATCTACTGCAAGGTTTACGTTTGTGATATCTCTGCTTAGAATTGAAAGAATATTGTGGGAAATTGCTTGGGCTAATCATATTGGTGGAACATTGATTGAATAAATTTGTTGTTCACTCCTAACCCATTATAATTGACCATATTGTTGTTGGAAATCTTCTATATTACTCATGCATTTCTTAAAAAAAATACCCATTGTTATATATGAACGAATGAATGTGTTTTGTCAGATGATTCGTTGGAACCCTAAATAAGTAGAACCCTAAGCGCCAAATTTTTCTTAAGATATTACAGTGGTATCAAAGTTGGCTCTCCTATTAGCCTAGAGGGTTTGTTTAAAAAATGGAGCAGCAAGAATCAAGATTTGGGAAGGAGTATGCAAAGTATTGGCCATATTGTCCAAAAAGGGATACGATAGATCAATATCTTAAATCTGATGGTTCTAGTGGCATATTTATGCCAATTTTGGGGCAAAACACCCTTGGGCAACCCACTCAAAGGAACACAATGGTCACTACACCATACCCTGTAGCAGAGCCCATAATAATTATAATAATAATAATAAATAAATATAATAATAATAATAAGTAAATAAATATAATAATAATAACAAAGTAAATTAATTATATTAATATATAAAAAGATAACAAGTAACGAAGAAAAGATAAAATAAAAAACAACAAAGAAAATATAATAAATAAATAAAATAAAAGTTGGCATGGACACATGGATGGTGTACATGCAGATCCCTTTCCAACCTCTTATGATTTTTAGAGCCATTTGTTCTATTTAATTGTGGAGAAGGGGGAAGAAGAGGCATGCATTCATTCACTCATTCTTGAGAAAGGAAATGCTGGAAGAAGAAGATCACTGGCAATAGTAAGTTGGTTGAGGGCTCAGGGGTGGCCAATTGTAGAAAGATTATGTGTAGCTAAGCCTAAGGTTGGGTGGAGAGTCGTCCCCAAATCCTTGTTGCAAGTAGCAGTTCTCGACCAGCGCAAGCATGTCACAACACCGTAAACCTCAGTAAGAAATCTTCACTCAGCAAGCTATCTTGGAGAAAATCAATTATTACAAAGAAATCACATTTCTAGTACATTAATGCAATGGTTTGAGGGTTATCATTGTTGGTGCACAACTTAAAACAAAACTCTAGTATATTTAGAGGTTTTGTTACTTTGATCACAAACTTGTGCATCATCTCCTTTTATCTAGTGGTTAACACATAGTTGCGGGGGAGCGCCCCCCCCC
>APFE031398926.1:310577-357399 GCA_000404065.3 Pinus taeda
ATAAAAAATAAATATTTAATGTATTTTTTACAACGACCAAGTCATTGAAATCGAGCCGGCCGAGTCGATACCGAGTCGAAGTCGGAGTCGGCCGAGTCGAAGTTAGAGTCGGAGTTTTAAACATTGCCTCTAGGCTGGAGGAAGACTTTGCCATGATCATTGATATACCTCAGGGAGTGAGGTGGGGTGACTTGGTGTTGTAGCCCCAAAGCGCTACAAATGGGCAAGGTCCTTGAGGAGTCCACCTCATGGATCATTACCTAGCTATAGGGGCCCACAATATTCAATAGCAGGATGGATTAGTGACAGTTGATGCAGTCAAAGATCGAATGACAGTTGCAAATACTAGTAGCAGTCGAATGTTGGGGAGCACAGTGCAGTGTTGACAACAAAGCATGTGGCTTAGTGCAGAGTTGGCAGCAGCGCAGATTCTTCAATCACAGTGCAGATGCTAGTAACAATCAAAGACTCATGAGTGCAAATGCAGTGTTGGCAGCAGTATGGCAGCAGCAGCACAAATGCAGCGTATATCAAAGTTGCGCAGTGGTTGGTGGGCAACAACAGCCAAACATTAGCAGTGTGACAAGAGATGATACAGAGACAAGGTGTTGTGGCAGCATGTGTAGCACTAAAATGCATTCCTCGGTAAGAGGGAGTGTTAGTTTTTATAGTATCGGATGTGTTCTAGCCACGAAATTTTGTGGAGAGGCTAGAATACACGAGATCTCTAGAACTCAGAAATCGTTTCTAGAAATTCTGCCTAGAAATGACTTAATTAGATTATTAACCATTTTTTTATGTTTCCTGAATCTAAACTTAGGAAACATGGATCTTAGGAAACATGGATCGATTAAGAAATGATCTTAGCCATCGATTATGTTTTAATCTTGGTCGTTGGTGCTCCAACAATGGATTATAAGAGGAGGTCGATGTGGTAATGGAGAATACACTTAGCAGTTTGATTTCTTGGCAAATCAATTTCCAGAGTAGCAGCAATCAGTTGTCGGAGAGAGCCAGAGATCGAAGCAGTGTGTGAGGGGTAGAGGCAGTGAGGCTAGAGGAAGTATTCCAGATCTAGTGAGTGCATTTGCAGATAGGCAGAAGAGCCACAAAGAAGCTGACGCAGGGACTGCGCATTAGCTTCTAGAGGCACATTCGATTTGCTAAGAGGGAAAGACATCTTCAATTTGAGAGGCTGGGAAGGAGTCCCAAAGTGCCGAAGAAGCATTTTCCCAACCAACAAAAGGCAAGACAACTTCATCAGAGACCAATTAGAGGCTGATGCAAAGGGTCAAAGGACCGAGTTTTCTGAAGGCAGGTTGTGCCGAGGTTTCCCTGTGAGGTGAGGAAAATCATCACTAGATTTTTGCTAGTAATTCTCTGTGTGATTGCCAAATTTCGACATCCAGTTGTACTCAGAATTTATCACTACTACATAATAATAAAAACCCTCACTGTTGCAACGGTTTTCCCAAGTTGGGTTTTTCAGGGAACTTTTGTCCAAAAATAATTGTGTTATATTTTTTGTGTGTGCTACCATTTCCCAGCTTCCAACGTTTTATTTATCTGCAGAATTTTATTTGTGAAGGTTGCAGTGTGTTTATTTCGATACTTGTAGCAAATAAACTGTTAAATTAATTAACAATTAGGAGAAAAAATACCAATTGCTGCAATAGGATTCCAATGTAGGAATTATCAAACTTCTTGATAGCAATTCCATTCAAATTTCAGATGTGGCTGGGTTTTCCTAAGTTGGGTTTTTCCGGGGACTTTTGTCCAAAAATAATTGTGTTATATTTTATGTGTGTGTGCTACCATTTCCCAACTTCCAACGTTTTATTTATCTGCAGAATTTTATTTGTGAAGGCTGCAATGTGTTTATTTCGATATTTGTTGTAGCAAATAAATTGTTCAATTAATTAACAATTAGGAGAAAAATACCAGTTGCTGCAATAGGATTCCAATGTAGGAATTATCACACTTTTTGATAGCAATGCCATTCAAATTTCAGATGTGGTTGCACTTGAAGGGAACTTTGGGAATAATAATGTTTGTGGTAGCCCAATGAACGTTGTGAAACATGACAAAGGAAAACAAGGAAGATTGTTAATGGAGAATCACGATATTCAAGGGAGGGTACCTAAGTCTAAGCCTAAGATGTTGGAGGATAAAAAGAAAAATAGTATTTGTACACATGTAACAAAAGTCAAGCAAGATATTAAGAAGAAAAAAAAGGTGTCAAAGGGTCGACTAATGATAAGAACCTTTGTCAAGATGGTGGTAAAACAGTGTCCGTTTGTACAAATAATGGCAATCAAGATGTTTTGAGGACAAAAGAGCATGCAAAATGCAAAATTTTGCTGGTTCCAAAAGATTCAATGAGAAAGACAAAAAATTCAAAAAAGTGCATAGAATCCCATAAGTTGGTTTCTGAAGTATCTTCAAAACCATCTAATATTTCAAAAGAGAAGGCAAGGAATGATGTAGAAGCAGATATAAAGTCTGATATGTTGAATTGCATCATAGTTATATTTTAGCCCTTGTAATGTATAATGAATTTGTAAGACATGTTCTTCATGTCATTTTCATTGATTAGCCCTCGAAAGAATTATTATTAGACATGTTCTTCATGTCATTTTCATTGATTAGCCCTCGAAAGAATTATTAATAGACAGGTTCTACAGGTCATATTTAAAAGAGAATTTCGAAATTTGAATTTTGAATTTTGGGCTCCAAACTAATCAAGTTGACCCTCCCTCAAGTCAAGTCGGCCCCACTGAAGAGACACACCCATTCGCAAAGGCAAAACACTATATAAAGAGTAGTTGACCTCCTCCACAAGGCACCATTCGACCACACACACAAGACAAGGCAGTTTCTAGGCATCCAAACGAAGGAGAATAAGGACGAATTCATCTCTCGCATCTCTCTCTCTCTCTCTTGAACTCATACGTGTGAATTTCTGAGCAACATATTTCGAACAAGCCAAAATTCTGGGCAAGCGGAGTTTCTAAGCATATTCTGGGAGGGCTAAATTTGGCTTAGGCAAATCGAAATAGAAGGGCAAAAGTTCGGCTTGACATGACTTGACTAGAGGGATGCTTGACCAAGTTTGACCATAGCTTGTTGGTCTCTTTGATCTCATAGTTGACTAGCAACATTAGATGTATCTCTTGTTGAACTGAAGAATTTCTCTAAGGAAAAGGTTGTTTGGTTCCCCCCCGAAGTGGGTTTTCCCAAGGTAAATCTTGTGTGCTCTTTGTGCATTGTGATCTCTATCGTTCTTATGTTTTTAAGGTTGAATTTCTAAAGTGTAATTTCTTAATGATAAACTAGAATTGTTAAAAGAAAATCTGCATCATTAGAAGTAATTATAAATATTTCAAAAACTAGTACTTGTATCTATTGCACTTGAAAAATCAACATGATATGCATGAGGATCAAGGAACTCTTTGGCAATGTGGAAAAAGTTAACCTTGGGAATAAATCAGCAAGAATCTGAAAATTGAAAAAGTCGTTAAAGTCGCGAGAAAATTGAAAAAATTGGCAAAAACTCTAAAATTTAAAAAGTGCAAAAATATTCATTTCTTTTTAGCAACTAAAGTATCCACAACATCAGATAAATATGAAAAGAAAGCTAATATATAAGATGTATAAGAGGTCTAGTGCTACATCACATATCAACAGTGAATCAAGTCTTGAATCCCAAGTCCTAACTTAGTCTCAAGAGTCAAAATATCAACAAAAAATATAATAAATGTATATCATCATCATGAGTCATCTACATTTCATAAACTAATGAGTCACTGAGTTCCTTTGCCCCTTTTACAAGAATAGGGAATGGTTTTGCTTTTCCCTCTAGAAGAAGAAGGCCCTACCCCTGGGACTACAAATGGGCTACAACACTAGTAAATCTCTTCCTCTTGGGTAGTGACAAACACCTCCTCTCTCCCCAGGCACGAATCGCAAAGGTTAGAGTGCAAAATGAGCGGAAAAATCTCAGTTGATAACACTGGCCAGTTGAAAAAATCACAAGTTCCCGATGTTATCGTGATTTGACTTTTTCCACAAAGATTTGGGGCATATGATTACGCAGATATAGATTTGAGCGTGTACAACCCTGCTACATCTAGCACAAGCAAACACTTACCTTGCACCAACAACATACATGCATTACACCATAGTTGCAAAACGAA
This sequence comes from Pinus taeda, assembly GCA_000404065.3. NCBI lineage: Eukaryota > Viridiplantae > Streptophyta > Pinopsida > Pinales > Pinaceae > Pinus > Pinus taeda. Next base: position 314,774 of record APFE031398926.1, read on the forward strand.
GGGACGAGTATGTTCCTATATTGTTGAGTATTCCTCTGACAACACATCGACTTCTAGATCATTGGTGGAGGATGTCTTATACTTGGCCACTAGAAGCAAGCTTGCATCAACTCATGCAGTTAAGACACGAGTGGTAATTGGTTGTGGCAGAATAAAAAGTGGTGGCTTTTTAAATGTGTTGGAAAATCAACGATATTATTAGAGTTTGATTCTCCTTTCTTGATAATTACTTGTGAGTGTGTTGGCTTCTTTTACTTCTTTATTATCTTATCTTTGGTCAAGCAATTATACATATATGAAGATCACAAAAACAAGAGACACGAGATATAGGCACATGCCAAGGAAAAAAACCCCTCGAGGGGAAAACCCAGTCAAGATAATTCTTCCTTTCATTAGTATTCTTCGAGACTCTTTACCCTAGACCAAGACCTGACTTTCCCTCCACACCATGTCAGCCTCCAAGATCTTCGACCCCTTCCAGCAACTTCGACTAGGCAGCAGCTTCTAACAACAACGAAATCTTAGGAGACTTCGATCTCCCAACCCAGACCACGAAACAAAGAGAGAGAGGCAGCAAAAGTTCAATTTTCTTCTTCTCTAAAGACTTCCCCAAACTTGCACTTCTTTCGTCCTCTCGGCAACAGACTTCACAGTTTTCCAGCTCTTCTTGGGATATCGAACTCGATTTGATTGAGAGAGAGTGATCCAAATGACTTGATGTGGAGGGTACATAATTCATAATTCATAATTCCTTAAGCCGACATGATGTGGAGGGTTCATAATTCATATTTGACTTGATACAAAACCTTTTTATATGATTCGAAAGCCCAATGACTCTATAAACTCAATATTAATCCTAGGAATCCACAATGGAGACTTTGAATAATATAATGATGACCCAATCATGAAACCCATGCTTTAATAAGCCATTGTTACAATAATAAAATATTATTTTCTTTATTCTTTTGACAAGTACATTACATAATGACTCAAGTACCTTATTGAAGACTGAACATAGATACATTTTCTAGCAAAATGGTGGGGCTCTAAACAGTCTTCTTGGTTTCGGACTTTCGGATATTTCAGTTCCAAGTTTGCTTGCAAAAGTGGGATTGGTGCAAAATACATTATTGAAAACCGAACATAGATACATTTTCTAACAAAATGGTGGCGCTCTAAACGGTCTTCTTGGTTTAGGACTTTCTGATATTTCAGTTGCAAGTTTGCTTGCAAAATGGGATTGGTGCAAAATTCATTTTCAATGTGTTTTCAATCTGATGATTCTGGAAGGATTTTTTTGGGGATCAAGGGGCATCAGGACAAAAGACTACACCTTTCCTAGCCTTTAACAGGACACATCAAACATATACTGTTGGAGTTGAAGATATTCATCTTGGCTCAGCAGCGGTAAAAGACATAGGTTTTAAAGTCTTGATTGATATAGAATTTTAGAACTTCATTCGCGTATCTTCCTAGTGATACATTTAAACGCCTTACCAAAGCATTTGATGCACAAGCGCCCTACCCAAAAGCTTACTATCATGGTCTTCCTTGGGATCATTGTTATGAAGTAAGTGGGGGATCTAAGTCATCAAATTCTCTTATTGTCCCTGTTGTATCACTTATTTTCAGAGGGGGCAAATTTTCTATCTTTGATCCCATAATAAGGATGTTTACTGATAATGGGACATTGGAAGGTTTTTGCTTAGCAGCAAAGAGGACACCAGTGTTAAGACAGGTGTTCAAGAGGATGGGAGTATAATGAACACGCTTGTTGTCCATTAGCAAACTGATGATATTGGCAAAGCAGCTGTGAAGATGGATTTGGGTACCAACAGATTGGTTTGTAAAGCAAGCTTCAAACCAAATGCATACATTAATTATTATGTTCTAGGCGATATTGTTGCATCTGCAGCTGCTAATCTAGCATCCATCTTAATTTAAGACTGTCAGGATGTAGAGGAAGAAATATTAAGAAACTGGAAAAACAATGAACAAGAAAATCTGTATGTCCAGGTTCTGATTTTTCTTTCAAAGTGGTATCAAACATTTTGCAAATTGCTAGTTTTGCAAATGCTGAAAGCAAAGACCTTGAGGCTTCAAACAAAGTTGAGAATGGTGGAGTCTGTAGAGACACACAAGAAGGAAAATTACACTCTTAACAAGTCTGCTGCAGGAGGAAACAAAGGACTCACAACAGAAGAATCCACTGGCTTGGGCATTGCAAAACAAGATCAAGAGGCCTGTAATGATAGAGTGGAAGGTAGGCATCCTTCACACCGTCACAGTATTCCTCCAGTGATAATGCCTCTGAAGCTGACCCTGTGGAAAAGGTCACAGATTTATCTGCACAAGCTCTTGAAAAAGTTGAAATTTCAAATTTTAGTGCTAAGTTGGATGGTAGACAAAAAGAAGCATACCATGTCCAAGTATGTATATCTCATCAAAGAATTCAAGATTATGATGTTCCTCCTGAAGTATGCTCAAATACATCCTGCTTTGTTGAAGTTCTGGTTCTCCAATGTAAAAAAATATGTTATAGCAATTCAACAGCATGGAACTTCAGATGACGATAGAAAAACTATTGAGAATAATGATGGGAAACTAGATGTTCTTAATGAAAATTCATCAAGAGCAGAAGCAATTTTGTTCCAATGCTCTATGCCAAGGAAGAGACAAACGTGCAGAATTAAACTTCTGAGAAGCAGATACCACCAACTGCAGACAGTTCACAATATTGACCATCTGGAATCAAATACGATGGCTATTACGGAATCCTCAAAATTGGGAATGTGGGGAGAAGGCTTGGTGTGAAGGAGGACAGTGACTATTGTACGATGACATCCCCTGCCAGCATTATGGCTCTTGGGTTGCAAGAAAAAAAAAGGGTGTTGCTATGGCAGATGGAGAATTGAAGGAAGTTTTTCATTCTTGGAGGATAAAAGAAAAATTATGCAGCACCCAGACATGCCATTGCTTGAGGGCAAGCAATGTTGGGAAGGGGGAAGGGGAACTGTAATGTCCACTGTGGATTAACTGCCCAATGGAAGACAGAATAGCCTATCCAACCCCATAGGCTATAGTCATTGATAAAGGGAGAAACCCAATTATCCATTGTTTGGGTCAACATTGGGTAGATTTTGGGGTAGCTGGGGCAAAAAGCCCAAACTGGGGGTTGCACATGAGCCCCTCACATTTGATTAAGGAGGAGAAACCCCCATAAGGAAATCTATAAATAAAGGAGAGTTGGAATCACTTTTGATCACCCATTTGAATTGGAATATCTCTGATTTTCTTGAGCCTGAGGCTCTGAAAGTTTTAAGACCCCTTCTTTTGATTAGTTTGGTGATCCCACCCTAGATAATCCCGTTTAGTTTTGGTGGAGCTGATCCCACCCTACCTAGACAACTATTTTCTCTGTTTGGGTACAGCATATCTACTGAGAGCAGCTCTGATCTGTCTGGCTAAGTAAGAAAGCAATTCCCTGTGATCATTTATTGGTCATTGAATTCTACTCAGGAGCTGCGGAGGTCTTCTGTGAGACGTCTGGTCATCAAAGCTTGAGAGAAAGGGCTCTGAGATGGTGAAACTTTCTATGATTTTCCACAGTATTTCCCAGCTCGGAATTGCTACTTTAGGGAAAAACAAGGCTGCAGGTATCCTTCTCTGACAGGAAGTTCACTGAAGTAATTAGAGCAACTCAGCAGCAGTAGATCTCTTGGCTGCAGGGCCACAACCGCAGGGGCCAAAAACTGGCCAAGACTAGGCACACTTCTCAGCACGGAATGCATTATACTGGCAGCGAATGACTGACTGTTTTGTGTAGTAGACAATCAGTCCAGGCACCATCAGCTCCTAGCATACATATGACAAGCTAATACATTAGTCAGTAAGTTGATCAAAGTAATTTAGGAATTGTTATTGTTGATCTCAATGAATATTTTACTGGAAAACAGTCACAAGTGAATACTCAGAATTCTGGTATATCAGCCCTAGTGACAGATTGGCATATTGATCTACTGCAAGGGTTACCTTTGTGATATCTCTGCTTAGAATTGAAAGAATACTGTGGGAAATTGTTTGGGCTAATCATAATGGTGGAACATTGATTGAATATGTTGTTCAGTCCTAACACATTGTGATTGACCATATTGCTGTTGGAAATCTTCTATATTACTTGTTCAATTCTTACAAACGATACCCACTGTTATATATGAATGAATGAATATGTTCTGTTGCTCATTCGTTGGAAACCCTAGACAAGTAGAACCCTAAGGGCCAAAACTTCCTTAGGATATTACATTGATAAACTACCAAGGTTCAAAAGAAACGAGTAGGAGTATAGAACCCCTCTTTCTTGTTCATCTCAGTTATGTTGAGATTTTTTCAAAATTAAATGTGATCTTTGGCATCCTATCACATATCACGGTAGTTGAAGTGTGACAAGAGTGCAAAGAGATTCTTGTTGACACCAAGGGACCCACTACATTCAAATAGTGAGCTTCTTGTATGAGGCATTGTCGAGGTGTTTCATATGGAACACAAAGATGCACAACTCGAAACATATTGTCGACCAGAGCGTCGTCTTCACCATGTTAGAGGTGAGTACAGATAAATGCAAAGAAGGCGTCTATTGATACAGTGTCAAAAAACTCACCAAATTGTGTCCTCAATTGTCAAAAATAGTCAAAAGCAATAGAAAGTGCCGATGGCGAAATATTGACCAAAGCAACTTTCTACTTCGTTCTCTCGGAAACTTTTATGCTTAATGGAACTATTGAAGGAAAGCCATCCATTTCATGTGTCAAACATTCTCTAGCGTACTCTATGCATGCAATCATTATAACGTCTTATGGTTAGAGTGTATACCAATACCCTTTATCGAGAAAGTACTATCAAAATCATCAAAGAAATTGAACAATAGTGTACAAATCCCTCTTATAGATTGAATATCATTGCATTACATTAAAAGCCTCGAAATTGAAGGAAATGAGTCGTAACGCAATATTTCGAAACAACTCTCAATGCATACGCATCAATCTTGATCTCAAATTGCTTAGCTAAGATAGGGGATAACAAGAACAATTGCTGAGGAAGTCAGCTCTTCCACTCTCAATAGCCTCCCGTTGTAGGTTTTGTACAGAGAAGAACAATTACATGGTACATACACACTTTTTTCAATACAGCAAAAACAAAGACTACGAATTTGATGCAATTCATTTATTCAATTGCATTTTCTGTGTTATAATAATCGACTTCAAAACCCTCCATTTTCTCTCTGAGTAAGATGAATATTTTAATGCAATTCAGTATTCACAAGCACACCCCTTATCTTTTATGCACCGAGATATATCAAACAAAAAGCTCGAGGTACCGCATTACGAATGAGAACAAAAAGAAGGACTAAGAATCGGATGCAATTCATTTATTCAGTTGCATTTTCTGTGTTGTAATAATCGACTTCAAAACCCTCCAGTTTCTCTCTGAGTAGAATCAATATTCTAATGCAATTCAGTATTCAGCAGCACACCCCTAATCTGGTATGCATGAGATATATCAAACAAAAAACTCGAGTTACCGCATTACAAACCAGAAATCTCTAGAGAATAAAAATCAATAAATGCTTACTTCTTCAAGTGGTCAAGAAGCTCATCTAGGAAATGAATGTCGACATCAGCGAGCAGGGCAGGCTGATGTGGATCTCCGCCCGGGCCCGAGCCGGTCCTGTCGAGCTTGTCCTCGGCCCGGATGGGACGATACACGAACAAGTCATACAGAAATCTTCCCTGGGGAGTGAGAAACGCCGTATAGATTGGGCCGCTGAAGACTACAGGCTGGTTCGGCGTTGGCAGAGAGACCCCGGCGTCTGAAGGGGTCTCCTCGAACCGTCGGAGATCATTAGTGACGAGGCCCTGTAGATACTTTACAGCGTCCGGACCGTCGAAGCGAAGCACCCCGCGGCTCTTGAGGCGGGAAACGAAGGGCCCCCGCTCGCTCAGAGGAGTCGAGCCCGCCGAAGAATCATGGTACTCTGAGCCTGGGGACGAATGGAAATTGCAGGCTGCCCTGGTTTTCCCTGCAAACCGCGCTGTAAACCCTTGCTTGGGCGAATTTAAAGCTTTGGCAAAAATCAACCTCCACGGAAGCATGCTCTGCAGTCTGGATTTAAACGGGTAATATTAGACGTTTGGAGTTCTGAGGGTCGAACGCTTCTCTGTTGTCTGTCTGTGATGTTTGTATTCATGATTCTGTGCATTTTAAGCTGGGCGCTTTACTCGACGGATCCGCGTAGTGGCGTTTAACAGGAACCAGGTTATGGAACGTGCCGCTGGCATGCCACGTGTTGTAGACGTGTCGTTTTTCTCTTTCTTTCTCGGTGAATGGTATTCAGGAAAATATGATGCCCGTTGGCGGCTCTAATGATTTTCTTAATGCTTTTTATTGCAATAGTTGGCTAAAGTCCTTGCTTTCCTACATCTAGGTGGGTTAACTAAGTTTTGAATACAGGTGTGTTTTTTATTATTGGTTAGTAAATGTTTTTTTTTCGCTATTCTACACTAAAAGCGAGATGGGATTCCATTATAGATGGGGTTCTATTATTGATCAGTAAATATTTTCAAATGCGAGTCATTAAAGGATTTGGTTGAATTTCAAGTAGAATATTTAAAATGGAAATATTCAATAATGTCATTCTGTAAAGATTCTCAAGAGATTGGACAACTAGACTGGGAATACTCTTTTTTAAAAGTGGAGACATTAATAATCCTTCCAACTAAAGAACCATCATGATCAATCCTTTGTTTGCAAAGCTTTTCAGAGGCATGGTAGAAAATAGAATCAATAAGTGGGCAGAAGTAAAAGAAAAGAGGGCAAAAGGGCAAGCGGGTTTCAAGGTGAAGCATTCTGCGGTAGACCATGGTATCATGCTGAGACACATTATTGAAAAGGTTTGGGGGGACAAAGAAGAAATATTTTGTTGCTTTATTGACTTCAAAAAGGCATTTGACACAGTCCCTAGAGATAAGTTGTGGCGTAGAATGGAAGAACTTAAAATTCCTTTGCAATATAGAGTTGTTGTACATAGGCTTTATGAAGAGGTGAAAGTCAAAATTGGAACTTCAGCGAGCATTTCGAACTGTTTTAGAAGTGACATCAAAGTCAAGCAAGGTTGTCTGTTATCCCCTACCCTTTTTGCTTTATATATTGCCAAATTGGAAGAGTGGCTAAATATGCAAGGTGGGGATGGTGTTCAGTTGGGGCAGTTTGTGATAAAACTTCTTTTATATGCTGATGATCTTGTATTGATTACTAAATCGGCCCATGGATTTCAGGTGCATCTTTATGCCCTTCAACATTTTTGTAAAGCAGAGGGATGCAAGTCAATACCAGTAAGACCAAAATAATGATTTTCTCTGATAAAAGGAAGCAAAGCCAACATACGTTTTTCCTTTGAAGGCAACATTTTTGAAGAAGTAAATGGATACAAGTACCTCGGGATCAATTTCAACAGCAAGCTTAATTGGGAGGACTGCAGAAAGAAGAGAATTTTAGGAGGGTGGAAAGCATTATATGCACTTCAAAACAGATGTAGAGAGGCAAAGTTATAGGATTGGAAAATGATTAAAGTCCTTTTTGGGCTCCTATTTTGTCCAGTGATATTATATGGGTGTGAATTGTAGGCTAGCAACATCCTTGTTTCAAAATGGAAAAAAATTGAGAAAATCCAAAAACACTTGATCATGAGCAAGTTCAAAATAAGAAGTTTGGTTCCTTATGAGATCATGTTGACTGAAACAGGAGCAGCTCCCATCGAAACTGCTATGGTGTGTCTTATAAGGTATCTAAAAATAATTGAGCAAATGGGAGTAGGTAGATGGCTGGAAGTTATCTTCAATGAAGGCATGAGTGAAAGAAAGAAATCATGGATGAGACAAAACAACAAATGGATGCAAAAATGGAATATTTACCTCAATGCATGTCCCACCAATAGCAAGGAGTTAAAAAAAAAATGTTATGGAGAAGTTTCGTAAGCGTATATGGGGAAAAGATGGGGTAAAAAGAAGAAGTACTATGTTCAGGAATTCAACCCCACTTGTGATCTCCAACAAAAAGAGTACATTGGAGTCAACATTCTGTGGAGAGCAAAGATTCTTATTGCTCAATTAAGAACTAACTCACATCAACTTCGGTGTGAAACGAGACAGTGGAAGAGACCTAAAGAAGCTTGGGAAGAATGAGTGTGTACTTTTTGCACTTTTGGGGCAGTGGAATTAGAAAAGCATTTCATTTTGGAATGTGATGCTTTCAGAGACATCAAGGACAGTTGTGGCAGTTTGTTAGCATCAATTCCTTGGCATTGTCTTTTCAGTTAAGGGACTGATAGAAAGTTGGGTCAACTCATCATCAGTTTGAGTAAGAAAATGATTGAATTGCAAAAGGCAAAAAGCAGGGAGGTTGGTAGTCTCATGGACTATTTTTAGTCTCGTGGACGTTAAAATAACATTCATTCCGACAGAACATATCTGACTTGTAACAATATTAAAATCATTTAAATGATCTGCAACAGATCCACCTTCCAACATCTTCATATTAAATAATTGTTTCATAAGAAATACCTTGTTTGAGGCCGAGAGTTTTTCATATAATTTCTCCAATGCCTTAATCAAACCCTCTGTCGTTGTTTCCTTCGAAATGTTGAAGGCAAACAATGCTGCGAGGCACAATCGTATTGTTCTGAGTTCCTTTCTATCGAGAAGGTTCCATTCTTCATATGTCATACCCGTCGGCATCTTTGCTTTTCCGCCCAGTGGTAGGTATAGATCTTTCTGATACAGATAATCTTCCATCTGCATCTTCCACAGTGAGAAGTTTTGGCCGTTAAATTTCTCGACCCTAAACTTACCATCTTCTGCCATTGCTCCCACTTGAATGAGGAACCCTTCTTTCCTGCAAGTTTATCAGCCAAATAGACCTTCAACGCTGATACCAGTTGTTGGAATATTATATATTACAGAGCAATGGAACACATAAGATATTGCAAAAATATAAACACATAAAACACATAAAACAAGAAAGACACAGATATACGTGGTTCACCCAGTTTGGGCTACGTCCACCCCAAACAGCTAGTCCTTCCTTTCTATTATTCAGCAAAATGAAGAGACACAACCTATAACTGATCCGCTGTAATATCCTCTGTTTTCTCTCACAGTCTCACCTTTCTGTTTCTCGCTCACAGAATACACATCTATTACATAGCCTCAAATACAATGCCCTCATATAAAGAGGGGGGTTTCCTTCTAGGGCAAAAAACCCTAAACTAAACATAAGTTCTACCGTCATATCATCTACCTAATGAACGCCCCAGATTGACTAGAAATTACTATACATTTTACAAGGCAATTTTACATCTGTTTTTAGCTTCGGGGGTGCTGCCCCCGAGCCCCCGCTGGCGGACCGTTAGCCCCCAGACCCCCCAGCCAGGGGCGATTGGCCCCCCCGCGTGAAGGGGTATACAAACTTCTTGGGGTATACATCCCGCTGAAACAAAGACCTCTGAACAATCATGCTCCACACACAACACCGCACAACATGTGCACAACATCACATGTACATGGAGCAACATGTACACAATGCCACATGTACACTGCACCACTGTACAATGTGTACACAATACCACATGTACATAGTAACACTCGCACAACATGTACACAACACCACATGTACACATAGCCACATGAACGACATGTACACCACACCACATGCACACAACACCGCATGTACAACATGTACATGACACCACATACTCACAACACCACTTGTACAATCATGCACACAACACCATATGTACATAGCACTATATGTACAACATGCATATAACATTATATGTACATAGCACTGCATATCCAACATGTACATAGCATCATATATACACAAAACTACATATCCAACATGTGCACAACACCATATGCAATATTCGCACAACACTATATTTACCATCCTATACATAACATTGCATAAACAACATGTACACACGTTATGTATACACAACACTGCATGCACACAACATCATAAATGCAACAGGTACAACATATACAACATATGCACAAAAATGGTACCTCGCATCCAAAAGCACACTGTCTCTACCAAGAAACCTTGCTCCCAGTGTCTTATCTATGCTTGTACCAGCATGTCGCAGACCACACTGCTTTCATTTCGCTAATGTATCCTTCCGCATTATCTGTCATAACATAAACATATGCATAATATAATCACACAATATCAACTCATAAACATATGATATTGACCTTGTATATTTTTCATGACTACTCTTCTTAATTGACTCCTCGTAAGACCATACACTTCTTCATGCCATTCGCATGTGTAAGCAATCATTCCTCCACAAGAATGATCCTTTCCAACCCTGTCAAATAGTGACATAGATACATAGATATATATATAATCATTAACATAAAACAATCATCATCCTACGAGACAACGACATACATGCATACATATATAAACATCAACATAATTGTGATCATGCAATAATTACCATATAACGTAAGGTATATGTTAAAAGAACTGCCTTTATCTGTGTACAACATGTACAACATTTAGAACAATCGTTGCCAACATAGCCAAGGCATCCGACACGTCAGATCCATTTAATTTACCTTTTCTAGTTACCTTTCACATGTTTGTACCGCCACCATCCATTTACCACTATGGACCAATAAACCCAACCGAATGTCTTAGTCTTACCTTCCACTACGCTTACTCATGCACAGAGCTTCATCTGAGTCTTACCTTACCTATTGGGTACCATATGACTCTCCCTGAGCTCCACTAACTTTCCTCTTTCCCAACCAATTCCAAAGACTCAAAACATAAAAGGAAACCTAAGAAACAAACAAGAAGAAGATCATGAAAACCCATAGCAACAATACAACACTGCATCAAAGTGGCATAGCTATGCACAAGACACACGAAAAATTGCAATGAAGCACAACAATCACGAAATGACAAAAGCATAAGACTAATAATAGACACCATCACTTAATCCCCATGGTTCCCAGTGATTCCAAAGGAAAGCTCAACCTAAGCCTTCTTCAAGATTCATGACAATCTCTCTTGCCATGCAACTCCTTACATTATGTTGCCATAAACACATAATGTTAGTGCATAAATAAACATAAAAATACATCGGTTACCTTATCTTGTCATGCCAAGCTTGATTCCTTGTAACTGAACACATCCATGCCATCTCTCAAGGGACTCTAATTATCTTAACATATCCACCTGTAACTAGAGACTAGTTAATATACATGTCAAGTACATGTTCATGAATCTAGCACATATCCACATAATGTCGACAAAATAAAGGCTAAGAAGACTCCTTGTATGCAAATCACTCATTTGTTTGGAATTAGGGTTTCTAAACCTAGCCAAAGAAATTCTTGTCCAATTCCTTCGTTTTACCTTTTTCCTTTTTGCAATTGAGGCTTACTATGTATTGTCACATCACCCAATTGTTAGTTATATAAACACATCAACTATTACCTTGTCGCGCTAATACCAAACATGTTTCCTACAACTACTCACACATGTCAAACACATTTTCCACATATCAAGACAATCATATCTATCAATTTGAAATCAACCTTTACCTGGACTAACAATCAAGTCATAATCCATAATCAACTTATAGTCATTAGTCATAATACATAATGCTACAATTATCACCTATCATACTCAAGTACATGTCAACTATCTCAACTCATATGTCTTAGCATAATCATCTTAAAACAAGATCATTTGAACACATACTCATATTATGAAATTCATCAAACATTCAACGAACTTGCAACATACCATGTTAAATAAATCAACTAGATGACATAATAAAACAGTCAAGCACCAAATATACGACGTAAGAAAACTCGTACCTTATGTGTCTCAGGGGAGGTTATCTTGTCTGCATAATCAATCTGGTTAACGTGATATAACTTCACAACATATCAGCTCAAACATAAATAATATCATGATATCCACAATAGTCACTAGCTAACATGTTTACATCATAACTCATACACGATTATCATTCACACATATGTAAAGTCAATCTAGATTAGTACAACATCATATCACAAATATGTCGGCTCATACTTGAATACCTGAATACCGTAACCATAACCATCTGCATAAACCAATCCAATTTAGCATGATACATATAACATCAATGTATAAATGTTATAACCATAATCATCAAGCTAACTATCATTCTCATCAACAACATATAACCTAATCGTCAAGCTAACTGTCATATAACAACAATAAGCTAACTTATAACATGCTCATCAACAACATATAACATTATCATCAGGTTATCTAATACAAAACAACAATAGCAATGCATAAAACTACAGGTTACTATCATTTTTTACTATCTGACACATATGCATATAACTACACTAATCAATTAACATATATCATACCATAACATCAAAAGACATGTACATAAGCCTAATGCATATAACAATCACTGACTTACATACCTGCATGCCAAATATACCTGTATGACGATCTGCTCTTACCCCAAAGTCCAATGCTGCAACCTCATTATCATGCTCTGCATCTCCTGCTCTATCTCAGCCAACACATTAGCATTATAACATACCAATATCACCTTGATGACCTAAATTGCATACCATCAGTTCACAAGGCATGTTTGACCTACTATTTATGCATAACTATAAACAAGACCATACATGCATGACCACAATCATTACTCCATTGTACACATTGCCTCTTGCAACTATCAACCTGCATAAGCAATGCTTAATGAACTACACATACACATAACCACATGTAGTCGAGCATAAGTGATCAATTCTTGTAATCAACCTACGAGACTCATACCTATAATCAAACATACAAGAATGCAACCTAACATACAAGGATGTAATCAAGCTGCATATAATCATGTAACCAGTCATATACTCCTGACCATCAACATCAAGTTCCTCATGACAACCTTACTACAACCATGATCAACATTATGCAATGCAATAATCACATGGAATGCAAGTGTAAGAGACACACATGCAACTAACATTCATGAATGGCCAAGCACCTTCACCCAAGGAGAGCGCAACCATGTTCTGATACCACTCTGTAACACCCCCTCCCAGGTCTACCCAAAGTAACCATGCCAATCGAGGTAAACATGAGAAGAGAGATGCTACTATGATCAGATTCGAACTCCTATTTCACCTTAAGAAAGTGGAATCGACGGAACATCACATACAGTCATCCAGCTTCATTAGCAGAACCCTTAGGAGACAATTCAACCACTCAAACAGCCTGCCCCTGGGTCCCAATGTTATTATGTAGCTCTTAGGCCATAGTCGCTCTCATGCTATGGGCAAGAGAGTGACCAGAAAACCAAATTCGCTCTCACATGCCTGCCTGCCAGTGATTGTGGACCAAAATTGCTAGTTCTGTGCCAGTGACCTCGAGATTTAAGCAAATTTTCTAGCACATAATCCTAGCCTCTACCCAGAACTTGTTGTAACTTGCAGAATTCATTAAAAACATGATAACAATTTTGATCAATAAAAAATCATCCTCATGACTAGGCCTGAGCATGACATTCTGTCAAACACTTGGCATCAATGCAACCTACAAGTCTAGGATAGAAGATAGAGCATAAACAAATGAAACAACTTATTAAACATAACCAAAAGGATCACCTCCTTCCCCATTGAAATACAACATCATCAATTAGGTCTTGCATCCATTGATTTAACAGTTACAAGTAAATATATGAAATACCCATGACATAAAACAACCATTCAACCATGCTTATGACTAGCATAAAACCATATAAATATCATAGATATGACACCCATTAAATCCATATATAAATCAGTTGAAAATTAAGAGAACTTAGTTTTTATTAATCATAGGTAAATCCGACCAGGTTTAGGACTACCACATACCATCAGACCATAAACATGGCTGAACCAAATATATCTTTCAGCTAGTCACCCCCATGCCATATTCCAAGCATGAATGTGGGATCTCATAGAACAACCAATATAAGAGCAACTAAGGGAATCTAGAGGTTAAACCACCTCCACCCTCATCAACTGTGATCACACCAAAACCGGTGCTCCAATCACAACCGAATAGAACTTGGAATGCCATCTGAAATCCATTACTGTCCTTAGGAATTTTCCATCTCCTTGTCTCTTAGGCTTTACTGCAATCCAAGCCTGGATCAATCGGCCCTAAATCAATATTGCTCCCTCACGCTTTACCGTGTATCTCGCCAAGCCAGTCAAGGGATTCCTAGGCCTTTGGGAATGAGCCTTTAGACCACCTTCACCTCGGATTCTGAAATCCATCCGACAATTTCAAAACTCAAAACTGAAATAACATCCCAACATACCATGGCATCCAGAAAAAGGCTAGGATAGGCTGAAATCCATTATCGTAACCAAACAAAACCATGCCACCGACAACAAGAGTACCATACACTAACATGCAAAGCCATGCATGTCCAAACTAGTTAGGAAATCACACACACAAAAGGTTACCTACAAGTATTCCTGTTGAATTTGCTTGAGTCTTGCTTTCCTTTCCTTGATTCTTGCTTGCTTTTCCTTTCCTTTGATTTCTTTCCTTTCCTTGCTCCAAACTAAAGTGCTCCAAGAAAATTTTAAGTGACCCAGAGTGAGAGAGAGAGAGAATAATGAGAGAGATCCAAACTTGAATTAACCAAGAGCCTCATACTTACTAAGCTTCACTAACGAAGCCTGCCATTTGATTCTCAGAAGCATTTTTATGAATGACGCCTCGAATTTCTTCATTTTGCATTATTTTCCTTCAAATTTCCTCCTCACATGTAACATGTGACCTTTTACGTTCTTTTTCTCCTAATTTCCTTTATTTTCATAAATAAATGTGCCAAAAATTCATTTTTGCCTTTTAATGTGTTTGCCTCACCCTTTGCCAATTTTCCTTAGCCAAAACACACATCTAGTGATGCTCACTAAGATATCTTTGCCTGACATTTAGCTTGGAATACGTGTCCCTTACTCGTGGTTTTATTTTGCCTCTATTAACTTTATTACATGAATTTTTCACTAAGGTTGTTACAGAATCCTCTCCCTTGGGGAACACCGTCCTTGGTCTTAAACCACACCAAGACCTTAGCAAAAATTGCTGAAAAGAAAACATACTGCCCATGGAGCTTTATAACTTGCTCGTTGCAATATTTACAATGAAATACCTGCTCAAAAGCAAAACATCATGACAACATGACAACATACCACATACTGGATTTTTATAACATAACTTATTACGGTATTTACAATAGCCACATATACACATATGCACATTTTCTAAACTAGTAAATAAAAGGATAAGATGCTCATATCAATCAATAATGGAGTCAAGAGGCTCACACCTCCACCCTCAAAGTAATACCAGGATTCGCCTCCTTCCCAGGAAGTCCAGAATCCACTACCACAGTCAAAGATGCATCCAATGTCCAACGCTATAATAATGCACCACTTATGCCCTCAACAAACTGATACCGACTCATCATTCCATGATGAACTCCCAATGTGCATTTAATTCCATCTCGCAATGATAATGACCAAAACCAATATATCTGCGACATCCTCTTCTCTGCTACAGAGTCCCTTAGAAAATACGGTCACCCCCTTCCGTGCAGTCATTCACCTTCCAAGTTACCATGAATCCCCTATCCCGGGTGATCCAGCCCTTGGGAAGGCTTCCTCGCATCAGAGGATACAAAACTAAGGCATATACATGCCTCAAAACCATCATACATGTCATAGCATTCTCATGGAAATCAATGGACACTATTCGGTAAGTGTCCAATAATGGCCCTGCTCCTAAAGTTCTCTTCCAACATACTACTAAATGTTCCAATTTTTTTCCCTGCTGCTACCCATTCTTGCAGTTGATTTCAACAACCCAACCAGGCATGTTCATCATTCCTGTTCCAAGCACATAATTTCCATTAGATTCAAATAAATTGAATTAACCTCAAATCATACCTCATTGGTAGTTCGTCAATAAGGTAAACTTGCAATCATGTTCACTTCCTGTCACAACAAGTCAAACTAACTATTTGATCAAAGCATCATGTATAAACATATCACATCAGGTTAAATCAAAACACAACCATCATATATCAAAATCATAAATCACATGTAACCATCATAAACAAGAATCATAGATACATGTAATCATCATAGGCCATAATCATAAATCACATGCATAATAAAACTTAAAAGAAAATATTGATACTTATCCTTTAATCAATAGTTAGCTTCTGCCTTTGTCTTTATTTTGTATGCACTCCGGATTGGTTGCCACACCAAACAAACACCCAGTTCCTTCTCCTCAGCCATGTGCACATACACATAGTGTGCATCACACACATACAACTACACACGTCATACAACACCATGCAATACATGCATCTACACCAGTGCCATATGTACCGCATGAACACAGTACCACCTATACACTGCAACCACCTACACAACGTGTGCACAACATCACATGTACATGGCACCACCTGCACGACATGTACACAACACCACATGTACATTGCACCACTATACAACATGTACACAATACCACATGTACATAGTACCAAACATACGACATGGACGCGACATCGCATGTACACAACGCCACATGCATGACATGCACACAACACCACATGTACAACATGTACACGACACCACTTGCTCACAACACCACTTGTACAATCATGCACACAACACCATATGTACATAGCACCATATGTACAACATGCATATAACACCATATGTACATAACACTGCATATTCAACATGTACATAACATCACCTGTACACATCACTACATATCCAACATGTGAACAACACCATATGCAATATTCACACAACGCTATATGAACCATCATGTACATAACATTGCATAAACAACATGTACACATGCTATGTATACACAACACTACATGCACACAACATCATAAATGCCACATGTACAACATATACAACATATGCACAAAAATATTACCTCACATCCAAAGGCACATTATCTCTACCAAGAAATCTTGCTCCTAGTGTCTTATCTATGCTTGTACTAGCATGTCGCATACCACACTGCTTTCATTTCGCTGATGTATCCTTCCACATTACCTGTCACAACATAAACATAGGCATAATATAATCACAATATCAACTCATAAACATATGATATTGACATTGTATACTTGTCATGACTACTCTTCTCAATTGATTCCTCATAAGACTAGAAAATTCTTCATGACATTCGCCTGTGTAAGCAATCATTCCTCCACAAGAATGATCATTTCCAACCCTGTCAAACAATGACATAGATACACACATACATATATAATCATTAGCTTAAAACAATCCTTATCCTGTCAGAGAACGACATACATACATACATGCATACATATATAAACATTAATGTAATCATGATCGTGACATAATTACCAGATAACATAATGTCTAGGTTAAGAGAACTTCCTTTATTCGTGTATAGCATGTACAACATTGAGAATAATCGTTCCCAACATAGCCAAGGAATACGACACCTCAAATCCATCTAATTTACCTTTTCTAGTTACCTTTCACATGTTTGTACCGCCACCATCCATTTACCACTATGGACTAACCAATCCAACCGATCATCTTAGTCTTCCCTTCCACTATGCTTACTCATGCATAGAGCTTCATCTGAGTCTTACCTTATGTGTTGGTTACCATACGACTCTCCCCGAGCTCCACTAACTTTCCTCTTTCCCAACCAATTCCCAAGGCTCAAAACATAAAAGGCAACCCAAGAAACAAACAAGAAGAAGATCATGAAAACACATAACAACAATACGACACCGCAATAAAGTGGTACAGTTATGCACTAGACACACGAAAAATCGCAAATGAAGTTCAACAATCACAAAAAATCAAAAGAACAAGACTAATAACACACACCATCACTCAATCTCCATGGTTCCCTGTGCTTCCAAAGGAAAGGTCAACCTGAGCATTCTTCAAGATTCATGGCAATCTCTCTTGCCATGTAACTCCCTACATTATATTGCCATAAACACATATTGTCAGTGCATAAATAAACATAATATTACATTAATTACCTTATCTTGTCGTGCCAAGCTTGTTGCTTTGCAACTGAACACATCCATGCCATCTCTCAAGGGACTCCAACTATCTGGACATATCCACCTATAACTAGAGACTAGTTGATATACCTGTCAAGTACATGTTCATGAATCTAGTACATGTTCATGAATCTAGCACATTTCCACATAATGTCAACAAAATCAAGGTTAAGAAGACTCCTTGTATGAAAAACACTCATTTGTTTGGAATTAGGGTTTCCAAGCATAGCCACAGAAATCATTGTCCAATTCCTTCCTTTTACCTTTTTCCTTGCTGCAATCGAGGCTTACTATGTACTGTTACATCACCCAGCTGTTAGTTATATAAACACATCAACTTTTATCTTGTCACGCTAATACCAAGCATGTTTCCTGCAACTTCTCACACATGTCAACAACATGTTCCACATATCAAGACAATCATATATATCAATTTGCAATCAACCTTTACCATGACTAACAATCATGTCATAATCCATAATCAACTCGTAGTCATCATTCGTAATACATAATGGTACAACTATCACCTATCATACTCAAGTACATGTTAGCTATCTCAACTCATATGTATTAGCACAATCATCTTAAAACAATATCATTTGAGCACATACTCATATGATGCAATTCAACAAACATTCAACGAAATTGCAGCATACCATGTTAAATAAATCAACTAGATGACATAATCAAATAGTCAAGCACCAAATATACGACATAAGAAAACTCGTACCTTACTGTGTCTTAGGGGAGGCTATCTTGTATGTACAATCAATCTAGTTAACATGGTATAACTTCACAACATATCAACTCAAACATAAATAAGATCATGATATCCACAATAGTAAGTAGCTAATATGTTTACATCATAACTCATACACAATTATCATTCACACATATGCAAAGTCAATCTAGATTAGTACAACACCTTATCACAAATATGTTGGCTCATACCCGAATATCGTAACCATAACCATCTGCATAGACCAATCCAATTTAGCATGATACATATAACTAATGTATAAATGCTATAACCCTAATTATCAAGCTAACTATCATTCTCATCAACAACACATAACCTAATCATCAAGCTAATTGTCATATAACAACAACAAGTTAACCTATAACATACTCATCAACAACATATAACATAATAATTAGGTTATCTAATATAAAACAACAATAGCAATGCATAAAACTATAGGATGTTATCATTCTTGACTTCTGACACATGTGCATATAACTACACTAATCAATTAACATCTATCATGAATGTAACCATAACATCAAAAGACATGTACATAACCCTAATGCATATAACAATCATTGACTTACATACCTACATGCCAAACATACAATACCTGTATGACGATCTGCTCTTACCCCAAAGTCCAATGTTCTAACCTCATTATGATGCTCTGCATCTCCTGCTCTATCTCAACCAACACATTACCATCATAACATACCAATATCACCCTGAGGACCTAGATTGCATACCATCAGTTCAAAAGGCATGTTTGACCTACTATTCATGCATAACTATAAACAAGACGTACATGCATGACAACAACCTTTACTCCATTGTACATATTGCCTCTTGCAACTATCAATCTGCATAAGAAATGCTTAATCAACTACATATGTGTATAACAACATGTAGTCGAGCATAAGCGATCAATTCTTGTAATCAACCTAGAAGACTCGTACATGTAATCAAACTTACAAGAATGCAACCTAAAATACAAGGATGTAATCAAGTTGCATATAATCATGTAACCAATCATATACTCCTGACGATGCATTCCATAAAATCAACATCAAGTTCCTTAAGACAACCTTACTACAACCATGATTAACATTATTCAATGCAACAATCACATGGAATGCAAGTGGAAGAGACACACATGCAACTGACATGCATGAATAACCAAGCACCTTCACCCAAGGAGAGTGCAACCATGTTCTAATACCACTCTATAACACCCCCCCAGCTCTACCCAAAGTAACCATGCCAACCAGGGTAAACATGAGAAGAGAGATGCTACTATGATCAAATTTGACCTCCTATGTCACCTTAATGAAGTGGAATCAACGGAATATCCATATAGTCATCCACCATCATCAACAGAACCTTCATGAGACAAGTTAGCCACTCAAACAGCTTGTCCCTTGGTTCCACTGCTATTCTGCAGCTATGAGGTGATAGTCGTTGTCATGCTATGGGCAAGGGAGCAACCAGAAACCCAAAGTCGCTCTCAGAGGCCTGCCTGCCAACGACTGTGGACCAAAATTGCTAGTTTTGTGCCAGTGACGCTGGGATTTAAGCCACATTTCTAGCCCAAAATCCTGGCCTCTATCCAGAACTTGTTGTAACTTCTAGAATTCATTAAAAACATGATAACAATGTTGATCAATAAAAAATAACCCTTAGGACTAGGCATGACAACATCCCCAACTAGGACTGACATTCTGTCAAACACTTGGCATCAATTTAACCTACAGGTCTAGGATATAAGGCAGAGCATAAATGACTGAAACAACTTATGAAACATAACCAGAAGGATCACCTCCTTGTCCATCGAAGTTCTACATCATCAATTAGGTTTTGCATCCATCGATTTAACAATTACAATTAAATATATGAAATTACCATGACATAAACTAACCATTAAACCATGCTTATTACCAACCTAAAACCATATAAATATAAGAGATATGATATCCACTAAATCCACATATAAATTAGTGCAAAAGTAAGAGGACCTAGATTTTATTAATCATAGTCAAATCCGACTAGGTTTGGAACTTCCACGTACCATCTGGCCATAGACATCATTGAACCAAATCTCTCTTTAAGCCATTCACCACTGTGCCATATTCCAATAATGATGTGGGATCTCATAGAACAACCAATCCAAGAACAACCAAGGGAATCTAGAGGTTAATCCACCTCCACCCTCATCAAACCATGATCACACCAAAATCGGTGCTCCGATCACAACCGAACAAAACTTGGAATGCCATCCGAAATCTATCACTATCCTTAGGAATTTTCCATCTCCTTGTCTCTCAGGATTTACCGCAATCCAAACTTGGATCAATAGGCCCTAAATCGAGACTTCTCCCTCAGGATTTACCGTGTATCCCTCCAAACTGGCAAGGTATTCCCAGGCCTTTGGGAATGAACCTTGAGACAAACTTCGCCTTGGATTCTGAAATCCATCCCACAATTCCAAAGCTTAAAAATAGAAATAACATCCCAACATACCATGGCATCTAGAAAAAAGCTACGCTAGGCTGAAATCCACTATCATAACCCGAAAAAACCATGCCACCGATAACAATAGAACCATACACTAACATGCAAAGCCATGCATGTCCAAACTAGCTAGGAAATCACACATGCAAAAGGTTACCTGCAAGTATTCTTGCTGAAACTGCTTAATTCATGCTTTCCTTTCCTTGATCCTTGCTTGCTTTTCCTTTTTTATTTCTTTTCCTTCCTTGCTCCAAACTAGAGTGCACCAAGAAAAATTTAAGTGGCCAGGAGTGAGAGAGAGAGAGAGAGAATAATGAGAGTGCTCCAAACTTGAACTAACCAAGAGCCTCACATTGACGAAGCTTCACTAACCAAGCCTGCCAATTGATCCTCATAAGCCTTTTTATGAACGAGGCCTCTATTTTCTTCATTTTACATTATTTTCCTTCAATTTCCTCTTCACATGCAACTTGTGACATTTTACCTTCTTTTTCTCTTGATTTCCTTTATTTTCATAAATAAATGTGCCATTTTGCCATTTAATGCCTTTGCCTTACCCTTTGCCAATATTCCTTAGCCAAAACACACATCCAGTGATGCCCTCTAGGATATCTTTGCCCAACATTCAGCTTGGAATGCATGTCCCTTACCCATGGTCTTATTTTGCCTCTATTAAATTTATTACATGGAATTTTCACCAAGGCTGTTACAGAATCCTCCTCCTTGTGGAACATCGTCCTAGGTGTTAAATCACACCAAGACATCAACAAAAACCACTGAAATAAAACATACTGCCCATGGAGTTTTATAACTTAGCAAGTTGCAGTATTTACAATGAAAGACTCGCTCAAAAGAAAAACATCATGACAACATACCGCATACTGGAGATTTATAACATAACTCATTATGGTATATACAATAACCACATATACACATTTGCTAAACCAATAAATAAAAGGACAAGATGCCTGTATCAATCAAGAAAGGATTCTAGAGGCTCACACCTCCACCCTCAAAGTAATACCAGGATTCACCTCCTTCTCAGGAAGTCTAAAATCCACTGCCACAGTCAAAGCTAGATCCAATGTCCAGTGTTATAATCTTGTGTGACTTGTCCCCTCAGCGAACAGATACAGGCTCATCATTCCATGGTGCACTCCCAATGTGTATCTGATGCCATATGGCAATGCTAATCACCAAAACCAACATATCCGTGACCTTCCCTTCTTTGCTACATAGTCCCTCGGAAAATCTGGTCATCGCCTTTCGTGCAGTCATTCAGCGTCCCTTGGAATCCCCTATCCTAGGCAATCCATCCCTTGGAAAGGCTTCCTCGCATCAGAAGATACAAAACCAAAGCATATACTTGCCTCAAAACCATCATACCGGTCATAAAATGCTCATGGAAATTAATGGACACTATTGGGTACTAGTGTCCCACAATGGACATGCTCTTAAAGTACTCTACCAACATACTATTGAATGTTCCAATTTCTTTCGTATTTTCTACCCATTTTTGCAGTAAAATTCAACCACCCAACGGGCATGTTCATGCACTCCTATTCTAAGCACATAATTTCCGTTAGATTCAAATAAATTGAATTAACCTCAAATCATACCCCATTGGTAGTTCGTCAATAAGGTACACTTGCAATCATGTTCGCTTCCTCTCACAACAAGTCAAACTAATTGTTCGATCAAAACATAATGTATAAACATATCACATTAGGTTAGCTCAAAACACAACCATCATATATCAAAATCATAAATCACACGTAACCATCATAAACCAGAACCATAGATAACATGTAATCATCATGTACCATAATCATATATCACATGCACAATAAAACTGAAAATAAAATACTGATACATATCCTTTAATCAACCCTTAGCTTCAAACTTTCTCTTTATTCTATACGCACTCTAGATCAGTTTCCACACCAAACAAACACACAGTGCCTTCTCCTCAGCCATGTGCACATACACATAGTGTGCATCACACACATATAGCTACACACGTCATACAACACCATGCAATACATGCATCCACACCAGTGCCATCTGTAACACATGTACACTGCAACCACCTGTACACTGCAACCACTTGCACAACATGTTCACAACATCACATGTACATGGCACCACCTGCACCACTTGCACAACATGTACACAACGCCACATGTACACTACACCATTGTACAAAGTGTACATAATACCACATGTACATAGTACCACATGCACAACATGTACACAACGCCACATGTACACTACACCATTGTACAAAGTGTACCTAATACCACATGTACATAGTACCACATGCACAACATGTACACGACACCACATGTACAATGCGCCACATGCACAACATGCACACAACACCACATGTACAACATGTACACGGTACCACATGCTCACAACACCACTTGTACAATCATGCACACAACACCATATGTACATAGCACCATATGTACAACATGCATAGAACACCATATGTACATAGCACCATATGTACAACATGCATGGAACACCATATGTACATCACACTGCATATCCAACATGTACATAGCATCATCTATACACAACACTACATATCCAACATGTGCACAACACCATATGCAATATTCACACAACACTATATGTACCATCATGTACATAACATTGCATAAACAACATGTACACACACTATGTATACACAACATCATAGATGCAACATGTACAACATATGCAACATATGCACAAAAATAATGCCTCGCATCCAAAAGCGCACTGTCTCTACCAAGAAACCTTGCTCCCAGTGTCTTATCTATGCTTGTACTAGCATGTCGCAGACCACACTGCTTTGATTTCACTGATGTATCCTTGCACATTACTTGTCATAACATAAAAATAGGCATAATATAATCACACAATTTCAACTCATAAGCATATGATACTGACCTTGTATATTTGTCATGACTACTCTTCTCAATTTATTCCTCGTAAGATCATAAACTTCTTCATGCCATTTGCATGTGTAAGCAATCTTTCCTCCACAAGAATGATCCTTACCAACCCTGTCTTATATTGACATAGATACATAGATACATATATAATCATTATCATGAAACAATCATCATCATGTCAGACAATGACATACATACCTACATGCATACATATATAAGCATCAAGATAATCATGATCATGACATAATTACCAGATAACATAAGGTCTAGGTTAAGAGAACTTTCTTTATCCATGTACAACATGTACAACATTAAAAACAATCGTTCTCAACATATCTAAGGAATTTGACACCTCATATCCATTTAATTTACCTTTTCTAGTTACCTTTCACATGTTTGTATCGCTATCATCCATTTACCACTATGGACTAACTAGTGCAACCGACTGTCTTAGTCTTACCTTTCATTGAGGTTACTCATGCATAGAGCTTCATCTAAGTCTTACCTTACCTATTGGGTACCATAGGACTCTCCCTGAGCTCCACTAATATTCTTGTTTCCCAATCAATTCCCAAGACTCAAAACATAAAAGGCAACCCAAGAAACAAATAAGAAGAAGATCAAAATCCATAACAACAATACAAAAACGCAACAAAGTGGCATAGATATGCACCATACACAATTTTTTTTATAAATGAAGCGTAACAATCACAAAAGTCCAAAAGCACAAGACTAAAAACATACACCATCACTCAATCCCCATGGTTCCTAGTGCTTCCAAAGGAAATCTCAACCTCAACCTTCTTCAAGATTCATGGCAATCTCTCTTGCAATGCAACTCCTTGCATTATATTGCCATAAACACATATTGTCAATGGATAAATAAACATAACAATACATTAATTACCTTATCTTGTCATGCCAAGCTTGCTACCTTGCAATTGAACACATCCATTCCATCTCTCAAGGGACTCCAATTATCTAGGCATATCCACTTGTAACTAGAGACTAACTAATATACCTATCAAGTAAATGTTCATGTATCTAGCACATATCCACATAATGTCAACAAAATAAAGGTTAAGAAGACTCATTATGTGCAAAGCAATCATTTTTTTGGAATTAGGGTTTCCAAACCTAGCCAAAGAAATTCTTGTCCAATTCCTTCCTTTTACCTTTTTCCTTGCTGCAATTGAGGCATACTATATACTGCCACATCACCTAATTATTAGTTATATAAACACATCAACTATTACCTTGGCACACTAATACCAAGCATGTTTCTTGCAACTGCTCACACATGTCAACCACATGTTCCACATATCAAGACAATCATACCTATCAATTCAAAATCAACCTTTACCAGGACTAACAATAATGCCATAATCCATAGTCAAATCATAGCCATCAATTATAATACATAATGCTACAACTATAACCTGTCATACTCAAGTACATGTCAACTATCTCAACTCATATTTATTAGCACATTAATCTTAAAACAAGATCATTTGAACACATAATCATATTATGCAATTCATCAAACATTCAACCAATTTTCAACATACCATGTTAAATCAATCAACTAGACGACATAATCAAACAATCAAGCACCAAATATATGACATAAGAAAACTTGTACCTTATTGTGTCTCAGGGGAGGCTATCTTCTCTACACAATCAATCTATTTAGCATGATATAACTTCACAACATATCAACTCAAACATAAATAAGACCATGATATCCACAATAGTCACTAGCTAACATGTTTACATCATAACTCATACACAAATATCATTCACACATATGAAAAGTCAATATAGATTAGTACAACACCATATCTCAAATTTGTCGACTCATACCTCACTATCGTAACCATGACCATCTGCATATGCCAATCCAATTTAGCATGATACATATAACATCAAGGTATAAATTCTATAACCCTAATCATCAAGCTAACTATCATTCTCATCAACAACATATAACCTAATCGTCAAGCTAACTATCATATAACATCAACAAGTTAACCTATATCATACTCATCAACAACATATAACATAATCATCAGGTTATCTAATATAAAACAACAATAGCAATGCATACAACTACAGGTTACGATCATTCTTGACTATTCGACACATGTGCATATAACTACACTAATCAACTAATATCTATCATGAATGTAACCATAACATCAAAAAAAATGTACATAACCTTAATGTATATAAACCTAATGTATATGAAAATCATTGACTTACATACCTGCATGCCAAAGATACAATACTTGTATGACGATCTACTCTTACCCTGAAGTCCGATGCTGCAACCTCATTATCATGCTCTACATCTACTGCTCTATGTCAGCCAACACATTAGCATCATAAAATACCAATATCACCCTGATATCCTAAATTGCATACCATGGCCTCACAAGGAATGTTTGACCTACTATTCATGCATATCTATAACCAGGAGCATACATGCATGACTGAAACCATTTCTCCATAGTACACATTGCCTCATGGAACTATCAACCTGCATAAGCAATGCTTAATCAACTAAACAAACACATAACTGCTTGTAGTCAAGCATAAGCGATCAATTCTTGTAATTGACCTACAAGACTGATACATGTAATCAAACATACAAGAATGCAACCTGAAATACAAGGATTTAATAAAGCTGCATATAATCATTTAACCAGTCATATACTCCTGGCGATGCATTCCATAAAATCAACATCAAGTTCCTCATGACAACCTTACTACAACCATGATCAACATTATCCAATGCAACAATCACATGGAATGCAAGTGTAAGAGACACACATGTAACTGGCATGCATGAATGACTGAGCACCTTCACCCAAGGAGAGGGCAACCTTGTTCTGATATAACTCTGTAACATCCCCCCTCCTAGGTCTACCCAAAGTAAACATGTAAATTGGGGTAGACATGAGAAGAGAGATGCTACTATGATCCAATTCAACTTCCTATGTCACCTTAAGGAAGTGGAATCGATGGAACATCACATACAGTCATACACCATCATCAACAAAACTCTCAGGAGGCAAGTCAGCCACTTAGACAGCTTGTCCTTCGGTCCCATTGCTATTCGGCAGCTCTTAGGCCATAGTTGCTCTAATGCTATGGGCAAGGGAGCGACCAAAAACCCAAAGTCGCTCTCACATGCTTGCTTGCCAACGAATGTGGACCAAAATTGCTAGTTCTATGCCAACGACCCCAGGATTTAAGCCACTTTTCTAGACCAAAATCCTGGCATCTGCCCATAACTTATTGTAACTTCCAAAATTCATTAAAAACATGATCACAATGTTGATCGATCAAAAATTACCCTCCGGACTATGCCCGAGCATGACATTCTGTCAAATACTTGGCATCAATGCAACCTACAGTGCTAGGATACAAGACATAACTTAAACGACTGAAATAACTTATGAAACTTAACCAAAAGGATCACCTCCTTCTCCATTGAACTATTACATTATCAATTAGGTCTTGCATCCATCGATTTAACAGTTACAAGTAATTATATGAAATAACCATGACATAAACCAACCATTCAACCATGCTTATGACCAACATAAAGCCATATAAATATAAGAGATATGGCAACCGTTAAATCCACATACAAATCATTGCAAAAGTAAGAGAACTTAGCTTTTACTAATCATAGTAACTTTGACCAGGTTCAGGACTTCCACGTACCACCCAACCATAGACATGGCTGAACCAAGTCTCTCTTTCAACAAGTCACCCCCGTGCCATATTCCAAGCATGAATGTGGGATCTCATTGAACAACTAAACAAAGAACAGCAAAGGGAATCCATAGGTTAAACCACCTCCACCCTCATCAAACAGTGATCACACCAAAACTAGTGCTTTGATCATAAATAAACAAAACTTGGAATGCCTTCCAGAATCCATCACTATTCTTGAGGAATTTTCCATCTCCTTGTCTCTCAGGATTTACCACAATCCAAACCCGGATCACTAGGCCCTAAACCAGATTTCTCTCTCATGATTTACCATGCATCCCGCCAAAACCAGTCAAGGGATTCCTAGGCCTTTGGGAATGAACCTTGAGACCACCTCCGCCCTGGATTCCGAAATCTATCTGGCAATTCCAAAAAAACTAAATAAAAATCCCAACATACCACGACATTAAGAAAAAGTCTAGGCTAGGCTAAAATCCACTGTCATAACCGGGCAAAACCATGCCATCAATAGCAAAGAACAATACACCAACATTCAAAGCCATGCATGTCCATCAACTAGCAAAATCATAGACGTAAAATGTTACTTGCAAGTATTCCTACAGAAGCTGCTTGATTCCTGCTTCCTTTCCTTGATCCTTGCTTGCTTTTCCTTTTCTTTGCTTTCTTTCCTTTCCCATCTCCAAACTAGAGTGGTGCAAGAAAAATTTAAGTGACCAAGAGTGAGAGAGAGAATAATGAGAGAACTCCAAACTTGAACTGATCAAGAGCCTCACACAGACTAAGCTTCATTCACCAAGCCTGACAACTGATCCTCAGAAGCATTTTTAGAATGACGCCTCTAATTTCTTCATTTTCCATTATTTTCCTTCAATTTCCTCCTCACATGCAACTTGTGACCTTTTCCTTCCTTTTCTCCTAATTTCCTTTATTTTGAATGTGCAAAAAATGCCTTTTTGCATGTTAATGTCATTTCCTTAGCCTTTGCTAATTTTCCTTAGCCAAAACACACATCCACTGATGCCCACTAGGATACCTTTTACCAATATTCAGCTTGGAATACGTGTCCCTTGCCCATGGTTTTATTTTGCCTCTATTAACTTTATTACATGGAATTTTCACCTGGGCTATTACACAAGGTTAATCCATGAAACTTAGTGAAAACTCATGCTTAGGAGGTTCTTGCCCAAAATGTAATATTCTATTTAAGAATTATAAAGGAAATTTATTATTCTATTTAAAAATCATAAAGAAAATGGTATTCCAAATCTCTAAGTGAGGATAAAGGTCGTCTTGTCTTTAGTTAAACAAACAAAGTAACTTGGTTGTGTTGTAATAAGTAAATGCCCAAGAAATGAAGACATTTGGGAATACATATCGTTTTGTGTATACACTCTATTGAGGTTAATGTTAGTACACTTGAAGAATCCTTAAATACACTATTTTATCAATCTGAAAGAGAAATTCACATAATAAATGAAAGCCATAGTGTGTATATAGTATTTGTAGATCAATTACTTTTTGTTTCTTCTTAATATCTAGTTCAGGGGCAGAGAGACAAGAAAAAATACTAGTACAATTTTTCTATTAAAAATACAAAGAAAACTATGAAGGAAAATTTTTGATGACCTAATTTTTTTATAGGATATACACACCTTTTTCAGTATAACAAAAACAAGGCAATGGATTTTCTTCATGTCAAACAAACATTCCAAGGTGATCTTGGAGTATTTTTCATTTAAGAGTCTACGAGACCTCTCTAATATTATCAAGGTGTTTTTCCAAGTGAAATGATAGAAAATGATGTTTTCAAGGTGCATCATAAAACACGTAACTATAAATAGGCAAAGGATATTCATTATATGCATAAATCTAGTGAGGGAGTTGGTTAAGCCAAGAGGAATAATAGGCCAATGTGGAGTAGGAAGATTCTCTCTGTGGACAAAGACAATCCCTCTAGCCTAGGGGAGAGGTTCTATCCACAAACAAGACAATATAATATAAGTTCCCTTAGATTGAGAATGGATAAGATCCTACCTCTTGTATTGCTAATCATTGTTTGATGAAGTGTTTGTGCCTTTGCTCCAACGATCAACTCCTTAGTGTCAATCAAGCACATGAAACAATGAGACAAGAAACCAAAGCACACATGATAGCATGCAAAATATTCAACCTACTTAAGAGGCTAAGGAGTTTTAAGCTACCAAATATCATATGCAATTGATATAGGAAACAAAATAGCAGTTGTATTATTATGACAAAAAGGAAAGTACAACCTTCGCCTTAGCATTGCAGGTTTCCTTCAACGTGTCCGGGTTCCGGCACCATTGTTAGCATCTCATGATTCACCCTCAAAACAATGGAACTTCAAGGCTTCTTCCCCTTTGCTCCAAACCAAACAAACTATAAGATTATTCTCCCTTTAAAAACACAAACTAGAAGGCTAAGACTCTCAAGATGGCTATCAATATTTTGTATATTATTCCAACCCTTTCATTAGCTAGATAAGGTTGGAAAAGGACGAGTTTATATAGTTTGAGAGAGGGGAAATGGATCCTCTTATGATGGGATAGGCCTTATCCCTTTTGGTTTGTTCCATTTTAATAGCAAAAAGAAGCCCAAACAGTCTCCCTCGACCCTATCTCGCCTAACCATTTACCAAACTTCCGTTCACGAAGTTTCTAAACCTGGAAGCTTCAACTCCATTTTTAAAAACTTTCCAAAAGAGGGTCGACATGGGTCATGAATGGATTACCAGCACCATTTGGTGCTAGGCCTAGTGTTAGACTCTATAAATCGGCGCAGGTAAGAAACTGAGTGCTAGCGTTGGTCTTGAAAACTAAGTTTGAAGGAATATTATTGGGAAATGATGTAAGAGGGAAATGTTCTGCAGATGAAGAGGGATGTAAGGACATGCTCTTCATGATGGGAAAACACGTGAGGGTAACTGTAGAGGTTCTCCAGGATCAAGGAATGGGGAGTACAGGGACAAGGATAAAATGTTGTGTAACAGATGCCCCCTAAAGCATGAAGGCCGAACAAGAGTGAGGGGTGAAATTCTTTACGAGTAGATGCATGGAACCAGAACTTTCATTAGAAAACCTGCAATAAATCATAGATACATATACATCATTGAAATCTATGATACATGAATCATGGTATGGACGCAACCATCTAGAAGAAGATCATGTAAATGGATCCAAGGCATGGGCGCAACCATCTAGTAAGAAGGATTGTATCAAACCTAATGCATGGTCGCAACCATCCAATAATGAGAAGGATCACATATAACTGAATCATGGTATGGTTGTAGCCATCCATCTAAAAGAGACATGTATATAATCATGATCATGTCACATTGCCCTACAGCCTGGAATTTTGTAATCTGAGCCCAGGGTCTTGCGCTCCAACACGACCTGATCAAAGTACAAATTATAGCATTTGAATAGATGTGTTGAAGTCGAACATGCTAGAAAATCACTTGATTACCAGCCAATGATGTGAATCATTAACAAGCGCGAGAGAAACCACCAATAATAACGATGGCTCTCAAGGTACTAGCAACACAATTCATAGAATGTGAATAAGGAACTGAAGTTGAACATCCGTGAAGTCACTCGATCAAAAGCCAATGATGAGAACCTGTCGTTGAGTGTGAAGAACTTACCATTAGGGCATGCAAGCTCTAAGGTATTGGAAGGGAGTCTCTCGACCAACTTCCTGGATAATGAGTTGAAGTCGACAGAAAGTGACCTTGTCGAAGGAGGGCAATGATGTATCCCACATCATTGACGCAAGACAAGGGAATGCAATGATCATGGATGATACAGAGAATCAAGAATGAGTGTAAACTGCAGAAGGATTACCTCTTGAACATATCAACGACACGACTCTAGAGTTTGGCAGCTTTTGGATCCATAAGATCAGAGGTCATGATGACATGGTAAAGATCAGATGGAAAGGCAAAAAGTGGTGGCCCAAACCCAGGTTGGTCAATGATGAAGTGAGGATATCCCAATTCGACACGAAGCAGAAGAGTGTCATGTTCAAGAGTGACAAGCTGCCGACATAACTGGTAAATTTTTTCCATTTTTCCCCATCATTTCTGGTAGGTACCCCAATTATTTTTTATCACAAGCTTGAAGGGGATAACATATGCTTGTAATATAAGTCCATCCTTCGGACGGATCTGACCTAGTAAGATCAATGAGCCCTAGGAAGGATAAGCTCATGTCCGTCATGGTGATGAATTCGATGTCGTTTAATTTTAACAAGTTCGATAAAGGAAGAAAATCAGTATCATTTTCATATTTAGAGAGTTTGAAAAAGACACGGAAAAGAAAACTCCAAAACTTCTCTTTTCGTGAAGTTGTCTCTTGAGCTCGAAAAGGTAGAAAACAATAATTCAAAGAACCTCTTAACCATGTCAACCAAGGGGTACCTTTTTCGTAAATAGTTTATCCCAGTCTAAAAAAGGGGTAAACGTATACTGGGAAAACAACGTTTCAAAACCATTTATGAGGTCAAAACGACAAGAACTTGGTGACCTTTTCGTGTTTTGAGAGTCAGAAAAGAGCTTAAAGCGGACTCCCCAATTTTATTTTCTTTAACGAGTCAAAAAGGGAAAAATACTCAACAATCTTTTCATTTCATTTTTTATGAGTCGGGAAAAGAGCATAAATACGGCTCTAGTTTTGCATCATCACCGGCAAACCATCACCTGTTGTTGCACAAGAAGCACATGCATTATCCATTTCTAAGGAAAAAATGGAAAAAAAAAAAACTTTTGAAAACCCTAAAACATAGTGAAAAGCTTATAAACAGGGGGAAAAGTAAAACTTTTTTACCATTTACCTCATTTACTTCATTTGGAGCAATTTTTACCCACTTGTGCCCTAAATCCTCAGGAGGAGATTTCTTTGGATCCAAGAGGTTTATCTTCAAACCGTCTGTTGTAGGTAAGAGCCAAAGCCCTACTCTTCACATTGATACCTATTTTTCAAGCATTTAACCATTTTTCAGGGTTTTTGGTAAAAACAATTACCCTCGGTTGGTGCGGGATCCAGGCACGAGACCACGTAGATCCTGGGTTTTTAACATGGGGAATCATGCCATCGGTGTACCTATTTTAAAAACAGTTGTGTCGGTGCAGAGAAGTGGATTTTTGCAAATTTTGCCTAAATTTCTTGCTTTAGATTAGAAATTTCCTCTTCAAAAACTGATGTTAAGTTAAATGTGGGATGTTTACAAGCAAACCAAGGCACGAAAAGATGGTGATTGAATGGAAAGAACATGAGCATGAAAGAATAGATTCAATGGCCTTGGAGGATTCAAATTGTCTTGATGCGTTGAGGAACTGTGGGCTCCTCAAGTTATTTCTTACAGCAGGCCTACGGGCTCAACCTGAGCTACTACAATACCTGATCAGTCTATGGGACATTAGACGTGAGGTATTTGTGATCCATGACCAAGAGCTGGAGTTGGAGACTTCAGACATTTACTTCGTTAATAGTCTACCTCGTAGAGGGGAACCAGCCCAATTATATGGAGGCAGGTCCATTGGGGCGAGTTTAAACATGCTCTTGCCGAACATTTCGCTGGAGCTCTGAAATCTACAAGCGGCAAGATCAACATCATGACCATAAACGATCTTGTTTTGAAGGTAATGCTCTTGACCATTAACCGAGTAGTTGGGGCTCAAGCGCCACATGAGTCCACTATCTTCAACTGGGCAGAAGCCATGAAGGTGAACATGAAACGACAATTATCCAAATGCAAATCTAGAAATCTGAGGCAGTTTGGATATGGGTCTGTCTTGGTAAATTTCTTCCTGGAATGAATCCCACTATTCCACTATCAGCTGGTCGAG
Source organism: Pinus taeda (assembly GCA_000404065.3). NCBI lineage: Eukaryota > Viridiplantae > Streptophyta > Pinopsida > Pinales > Pinaceae > Pinus > Pinus taeda. Next base: position 348,820 of record APFE031398926.1, read on the forward strand.
GTGAACCCCCTGATACCACGAGGTCCACAGATTGTCCATTGGAGCGAGTTGATGCCCAGATATGGAGGGGGCCAGCACATGTTGTATAAGCCCACCTTCTTTGTGTGGCTTAGATGACAACTGATTGTTTTGGAGGATTGGCCATACAGTGGGACTGACTTCTACGATGATCTTGACATAACACTCCTAGAGGGAGAAGATTTTGATGATGGCGGTGAGCAAAACAATTTTGTTTTTTTTGTTTGTTTGTTTGTTTGTTTGTTTTTTTTTATTATTGTTTTTTGCATATATGTATTCGTGACATCTTAATTTTGTAGATGCAGATGTTGGACCAGAAATACCAACATGGATGTCCCCTATAGCTAGATGTGTGGCTTGACAGTTCGAGGCCGCTCCTTATCAGGAAGGAGTGGACAATGAAGAGCAGATTGCCTAAAATCTGGAGGGCCTGACGAGAGGGATCCCAGAGTACACATTGATCGAGGACATTCCTCTCTGTTACCAGCGACACACAGTGGGAGTGTCAGATTGGATCCAACAATCACTGACTCGTGTAGTATGAGCAGTAACATATTATTATGATCACCACGCAGAGTAGTCCATAGTTTAGCATTTATAGTTTGAGGCCTGCGAACCACGGATGTACTTGGAACACATATATTATTTTTTGGATTTTTATGTATTACACTCAAACATTATCAACACATATATTCTATATTTCTTGTTTACTATGATACAATGTTTTTTCACATATTACATAAATGTCTGTCTAAAACATAATTAGCCAATGCATCTATTGATGTATTCATATGCCTAATAATGTGATGATATGTGATATAATCAAAATTCCTTTCTAATAGACGAATACACAAATACATTCTCAATAACTAAGAGCTTCGCATAGAATATTGCCCATTGATCTGAAGAACAACAAGTTGCAAATCAATTTTAACAACCATTTCTCGAATGTCAAGAGCAATGGATTTTGATAAGAGTTTGTGAACTGTTATATTCAATGATGTTATTGGTTGTTTTACCTAAACAAATACATTGAATATCGATCAAATCACCGTGAGGGTCATAAATAGCCCATGCCGCAGATGATAGATTCCGTGTACTATAGTAAGCACCATTAGCGAAACCGACATAAGGAGTCATAGACATCTGCAAAGCAAGTGAAGACATAATAAGCATGAAATATGCTTGAAAAAAACACACCAAACCAAACTGCACAAAAATGAATAATGCACTTATGTACACAAGTAATCATGTGAGATGAATCACGCATAATAATTTTTGAGGTACAACCCATTTCGGGGCTTGCTCAAAGGGTTACCTTCATAATCAATTAGCTCATAGGCCCATTTTTGTAATACACGTTTGACAATATAGGGCCCATGCCACATGGGTTCGAATTTTCCTGCCCCTAGATTATTGTTAGCTTGGTTATATAGCAAGACCAAATATCCCTCAAAAAAAGCATGAGGAGAGACTAACTAATCAAAATGGGATTTAACTCGCTTTTTCTATGCTCAATGACTAAAGAAGTGAGACGATGGGTTTCATCTAGTCATTCCAAATATAGGAGACACTCCTCTTGACGCGAGGTTTAAGGGAGTAATTCGACAACCAATTTGAGTGAGGGAATTTCAAATTCAATCGGTAGGGTAGCTTTGATACCATAGACTAGCTAAAAAGGCATCAATCCAATTGCATATTTAGTTGAGGTTCGGTAGGCCCACATAGCTGGAAAAAGCATGAGATGCTAATTGGATTTGTGCATCCCAATGGTGCGCTGAAGCATAGTAACTAAAACTTTGTTTACCACTTCAACTTGGCAGTTGGCCTGAGGGTAATACAGGGTTGAGTTGTCGTGGCGCAAGCCCAATTTAGAAGTTAGCTCAGCCATCATATAATTTCAAAAATGGGAGCCACAGTCAGTGACAATGTCTTGAGGTACTCCAAACCTGGAAATCACATGATTGAAGAGAAATTGCGCCGTTGTTTTACCATCAGCTGAATATGTAGGCATCGCTTCAGCCCATTTGGTGAAGTAATGCATGACAATGATAATATAACCATGCCCCTTGGCTAAACAAGGGTTATATGTCATAAAATCAATGCCCCATTTGGAAAAGGGACCAATGGTAATAATGGGGTGAAGGAGAGAGGGTGGGCGCACATTTTCCACTGATAAATATGGCACTGGTAGCATTTGTAGAAAACAAGAATGCAATCCTTAAAGGTGGAGGGCCAAAAGTAACTAGCGCACAATATCTTTTGAGCAGAGGCATAGCCAGACAAATGACCACCACACACGCTAAAATGGTAATCATTTAAGACTCTTTTAGCCTCATCAAGAGTTAAACATCGACGAAGAACTGAATCAACACCAACGTGGTATAAAGTATCTCCAATGATGTGGTAAGGTTGGGATTGATGCCGAATGAGTCGACAATCATCCTTGGACAACACACACATGAAAGGTAGAAGTTTTGAGATACACAATGATATCACCATACCAAGGATCGAGAGTGCTAATCCGAAAGAGAGTTTCAGCGGGTCGCTGCTATTCAACACCAGTAGGAAGAGAAGCAAAGGGAAAAGAGCAAATAAACTCGGCAAATACAAGTGATTTCTTTCATTTGGTAGTAGTGAACACCAAATCGAATCCCTGGAGGATGACAATCCACTTGGAATTTATCCCCCAAGCAATTGACGAGTAAGAATATAAGTCATGAGGTTGCAATTTTAAATCACGGTTGTAGTGCATAGGAGAATATAATGTTGAAAGCGTTGAACAACCTGCACAATAGTGAAAGCCAATTTCTCAACATGAGCATAATGGGTCTCAGCATTGAGGAGATTGCAACTAAGGTTATAAATGACATGTTCATGACCTTCGTCATCATCTTCCACCAGTACCATAGCAATAGTGCTAGAAGTTGCAGCTAGATAGAGGAAATAATCACGATGATAGTTGGGAGGGTGCAATAAAGGAGAATTAATGAGGAAGACTTTCAAGTCATCAAAAGAATTTTGGGCAGTCTCATCCCAACGAAATGGAGTTCCTTGCTTAAGCAATCGAGTGAACCCTGAAGCTAGCTCAACATAGCTAGGCACAAAGTGACGAAGGAAATTTGCTTTCCCTTTCAGACTCTGCAATTGATGCAATGAAGAGGGAAGGGGTAGATTAACAATAGTCTTGACTTTAAGAGGATCAAGATGAATACCATCCTTCGAAACAATAAAATCGAGAAGTCATCCAGACTCAACGCAGAAGACACATTATGTGGATTAAGTTGAATGTTATAGTGTTTGTAACAAAGAAAGATTTGTTGAAGGTGATCGGGATGGTCATGGCACTTACGTGAATGAGCAGGAAGATCATCCAAATAAGGTTGAACGATGTTTCTAATGTCATGAAAAGCATAAGACATCGCTCACTGAAAAGTTTCCCCAACATTCTTATGGCCAAAAGGGGGGTTTTTTTATATGCAAAAGTCCCCCATGGACAAATGAAGGTGGTCTTGTGTTGATCAATGGGTGCAATGTTGATCTAGTTATAACCTAAAAAACCGTTAATAAAGGAAAAGATCTCACTCCCATCACATTCATCGATAATCTGGTCTATAAAAGGAGTGGGATAATTGTCCTTCGGACATGCACGATTAATATCATGGTAATTAACACAAACCTGAATGGTGCCTTGTTTGTCAGTCACTGGTACGATATTGGACACCCAATCTATCAGAGGTATAGGATAAATAAATCTAGCTTTCAGAAGTTTTTCAACCTCTCCCTTGATGAAGGCTGCTTTTCTAGGGTGCACAGGACGAAGTTGTTGGCAAATGGGCTTCGTGTTAGGATAAGTTGGAATTTCGTGCACGACTATGCTTGGGTCAATGTCGGGAATTTATTCATACGACCATGCAAAAACATATCAAAACTCTTGAAAAATACGAGTATAAAGCTTGATCTCATCAAGAGAACAAGTTACCCCAATATGAATGTTTTTAATGATACCAAGCTTAACATAAATGTCATTAGGCATCGTTTGAGTAATATTACCCATGTTCCCTTCCGACCAGACTTCATGGGTCATTATAGGCGTCTGAAGTGGTTGGATCAGGAAAAAAGAAGAGAACTTATCAAGACAGGTAGACATGACTTCCTGGCCAGGTAAGAATGAGGAATGATGATGAGTATCATTCCAATGTGCTTTCTCAAGAGACATAATTTCCATGATACTTTCGTCAGTAGGAAATATCTCGATTAAGGGATTGGAAGAATCCAAACGACCAAGCCAAGGAGATTGAGAATACATGTCAAGAGGCGTACCCGAGCTAGTGTGATAAGTAGATATCGAAGCCGGAGCAGAAACAGTCTCCACATAATTAATCTTGGTGGGGCTTAACGGCATGACATCACCCCATGAATCAACTTGATCAGGAGGAGGAATAACCCAAGGATCAAACTTAATTGAGATCATGTTGATTTAGGCAACATGAGGAGGTGGGAGAGGAAAAATACCCATTAAGGCAAGATCTTTGAACAATCCAGCCCCCACACTCTCATATGGAGCATCGGTATGCGTCACGTAAGAAACATTGCCATCCGAGGAGGAAGAGGCAAGGAAAGATAATTGGTCGATCGTGACGATTTTCCCTTTATGAGGAAAAGAGAGGAGGCTACAACATGCATAGCATGGGTCCAATTCTGTCTGAGTAGAATGTTATAGTTAATATTTTCATCAACAATTTCTACTTCGACATTAACTGTCTTACCCTCCAAGGTAATGGCAAGATTAGGAAGGACAATGAATGGTCAAGAATTGTGTCCATCAAAGGATTCCAACGTGTTAGGTGATTGGTTCATAGTAGGAGAACTGATTGTCTTCCAACAAGACATAGACATGATGTAGGTAGAAGCACCTTCATCGTTGACAGTCTTGTGAATTGTCTTTTCATTAATAATCACTTGAATGAGAAAGGCAATTTGATGAGGTAAGCGTGGAACATGGTTTTCGAGATCAAAGCAAATGAGACTGGAATCAAATGGATCAACACCTCCAATGGCCAACAATAATTTTTATGAAACCAACTCACAAAAAGATAAAAAAGAAAGATAAACGCCTTATAATTCAACCTCTTCAAGGGGGCACCTCCTTTACATTACACAAATGAAATTTTTTTGGATGATACAAATGACAATACCTCCTTTCTATATATAGGAGTCTAATAGGTCATAATATAATCAGAGTCGACATAACAATAATAATGTAAAGGCACAATAATAACAATAGTGGGCTTCTATGGTGCACAATAATAACAATATGGAGACTAAATGGGCACAACAATATAATAAGGGGGTTGTACTAATAACAATAAAGGGTTACACTAGTAGTATAGGGACCTAACATGCCCCTCTCCTTCAAAAAGTGTTATCCTCAATGCTTGAGTAGTTCTTGATGCTTCTGTATAAAATTCTTGTCCTCCCATGTGTAATCTTCGGCTGGTAAGTTCTTCCACTTGATGAGATACTCTGAAATTGATTGATTTCATAGCTGTTGGGTTGTTTCTATGACTTCTCCAGGCTCCAATATGATTTTTCCTTCCTCGTCAAGTTCTGGAAATATTGTTTGAACTCGGATATTTTGCAACTTTTGAATGAGTAGCCACACTTCTTCGTCCTTCTTCCATTCATCCCTTGCTTTGTTTATCCAACCTGGTTGGATAATAGAAATAACACAAAACAATGCTTCCATATCCTCATCCTTTCTTGAGAGTGCATCTGCAACAACATTTTGCTTCCCTTTTTTGTAGATGATTTCAAATTCATAACCCAACATATTTGTTACCCATTTTTTCTGTTATTCTAAAGATAATCTTTATTCTAAAAAGTATTTAAGGCTATCATGATCCATTTTTACCTTGAAGTGTATTCCCATTAGTTAAGGTCACCATTTCTTAAGTGCATGTAGTATTGCCAACATTTCCTTCTCATAAATAGCTTGCTTGAGATGTAGCTGTAAAAATACCCATTCGCCTACATCAAAACTTCTTTCACTCTAATGTTGATATGCCTATTGTTTCATTTGATTCTTCACCAAAGGCGCATTATCCTTTAAAAGTTGGAGAACTTGTTGATGCTCGATGTGATCTTTCATTGTTTGAATCCTTTTCTTCTTGATATGTCCTTCTATCTTGAGAGTTTGAGGAGTCGTAATTTCTTCCAATGCATTACAAGATATGGTTGGATTCATTTCTTGATGCTCGATGTGATCTTTCACTTCTTGAACATTTTTCTTCTTGATATGTCCTTCTATCTTGATAGTTTGAGGAGCGGTAATTTTGGGAAATGCATTACAAGATATGGTCGGATTCATTTCTTCTTTCTCGACGTGATATTCACTTCTCGAACCTTTTTCTTCTTGATATGTCCTTATATCTTGTGAGTTTGAGGAGTGGTAATTCTTGCTAATGCTTTAGAAGATATGGTCAGATTCATTTCTTCTTTCTCTGGGGTTGGTTCCTGGTGCATATTGTCTTCTTTTGATGTTTCTATTTCCTTTTTTTCATTCTCTTCATAATCTATATAAAATAATTTCTTCTCAGTACACTTATGAGCCTTAGTGTATTTGTTATCACAATTGTAACAAAGCCCTTTTCCCCTTTTTTCTTCCAATTGTTGTCATGTAAACCTTATAGGTTGTGGAAGGCTACGAGAAAAAACACTTCCATAATTACAGTCATGAGTGGTGGGATTCCTTGTTTCCATAATTTCACTTTCAATTTTTCTTTCCAACCTAAATGCCTTCTCCGATAAATCAGGTTCCCAAAGACGAACCTCATATTGAATGTTATCCTTTAAAGTCCCTAAGAAGAAATTCCTTTGTTTCTCTCGAATATAATTTACCCTTATATTCAATTTTTAAAAGTCCTCAATGTGCTCTGCCATTGACCCCTTTTGTTCGAGATTTATTAATTGGCTAAAGAAGGTGTTACTCTTTGTATCCTCATAACGTGCTATCATTTCTTCCATGAAAATTGACCAAGTGACAAGTGCTTTATGAGAACAAAGCCCTTTGTACCATAAAAATTGATTTGGTTCTAATATAAAGATGCAATATGTACCTTTTGTAACAATTGAACCTCATGTAGATCAAAATATTGCTCCATATGTAGTATCCAATTTATTGGATCCTTGCCATCAAAATTCCTCATATCGCCTTTTCTTTATTTTAGGAACTTGATCTTGAAACGACTGTAAATCGATAATTTCAGATCTCCAAGTTCTGAAATTGCGTCCTATAGTAGCCCTCTGAGTCCTCTTTCTAACCCCGCTAGTCTGATCAGAATTTGATTCTTCAAGAAAGACTTATGCCCAATCTCCTAAGATGACCTGATTATATAACATTCAGTAGAGCAAACTTGTACATTTGCCACGTGTCACTATTTCGACCTTCGTTTCTAAAAAATATACACACAAAACTAAAATCTGTCCTCTTTTTGTAACTTCTTATGAAATTTCAATTTGTTTCTCAGAGAGAAAGTTATGACGATTTTTCCCAGGTCACCTGTTTGGAATGTAATTCAGGAGTATGCAAAAACCCTAACTTCCTCAGATCGTATCTTCAAAGTATAGCGAGAAAAGGTATGAAATTCGGACCCGAAGTGTAGAATGATTTCAGATTAAATGGTTTTTTTTTAGCTTCTGAAACGACAGAAAATAAGTTATAGCAAAAATTCCATGATGACTTGTTTGGAGTAGCGAAACCCTAGAATCCAAAGCTATGATACCAAATGTTATGAAACCAGTTCACAAAAAGATAGAAAATAAAGATAAACACCTTATAATTTAGCCTCTTCGAGGGGGCAACCTACTTTACATTACACAAATGAACAATTATTGGATGATATAAATGACAATACCTCTTTTCTATATATAGGAGTCGAAGGGGTCATAATATAATTAGAGCCGACATAACAATAATAATGTAAGGGCACAATAATAACAATAGTGGGCTTGTATGGTGCACAATAATAACAATATGGGGACTACATGGGCACAATATGTAGAAGTTTTGAATAATTTAACACATATTCAATGGAGATTATCCTGATCATGTACTATTGCGGAAAACATACACAATACATAAGCTCCTCTACGTTGATCATCAATATAGCAGCATCAATAACAATAAAACATCAAGAGCATTCACACATTAACACAGTATGTATCCCGGGGAAAGCATCTCGCTAAAAACCCCAACTGTCTGTATATTAATGATTGAGTCATGTAACATTACACAGCATAATACTTCTCACAAGTATCTCCACCTCTGTTACACACAATACAGCTCAGATCTGATCTCCAAATCTCTTCCACTGCTTGCCTGCCTCCACTGCTCAATACCTGCTCAAGAATTGATGAGAATGGCTCACCAAACTCGTTTTTTTACCTGCAAAATAGTTACTCATGCTTTGTGGACATGAGCATAAGCTAAAATGTGGGAAAATACGTGGGCAAACTCATTGGCATACTCAATCCCTTGATTGTGCAAGATTTGGTGCACAA